>MCJB01004357.1:0-10069 GCA_002018475.1 Nicotiana obtusifolia
TTTTGGTATGGAGGATGCTCCTAGGAACCACAAGCGTTGCTCATAGCTACACGGAGCAAAACCAAGTGGCGGATGCACGAGCAAAAGAAAGAGCCATGGATCCGTATGATCATTCAATTCTTTTAGTTTTTGTTACTCTTCTTTCCATTTTCTACCTCTTCCTTCTATGCATCCATGTTTGCAGCAAGACGTGTCTTGCTTTGCTAAAACATAAAGGAAATTACTAAAATGAGGTAAAACAAATCATGAACTCAATGTGAAAAGCAGCAAATCTGTGTACAATAATGAAAACCACTGCATTTACCTGGGTTCTATATTTCTTTTTTGATAACCATGGTGTTTAGGCCAGCTTTTATGCACCTCGATTAATTCCACGGGAAACATGCCACCTCTTACTAGCAACAGGTACTAGGTAACTTTATCTACCAAAACTTGGATAGAGTTTTTGTCCTCTACTGGGATTTTTCCATTCCTTTGTAATTATTTTATCCGGAATAAATGTTCCGCACCGTGGGTTTAATTAAAAGAAAAAAGTAGAGCTATACAAGGCAAGACTGAAAGACTTGGCTATAAAAAGAGACATTAAAGAAGGAAGAAGACATGAACTGAAACACTTAACTGAAACAATAAGATACCGTTCATTCATTAAAAATATGATTAAAATCATAGATAATACCAACTTAATTGGTAGTTTATCCACATCGAGCTATTGCTAACAATATGGATAAAATCTACATCAATTATGTCTATATAAGATAACTATAAGTATTTAAATAAAACGACAATTATGACAGTTTAACTACTAGAGAACTATTGAATTGAAGTACATCTACTAGCCCTATTAGCACCAAAGTGAACCCTGGAACCTTGTTTTGAAATTGTAAAAGCTAGCCACGGAATTCAGATGGCCTAGCATAGGAATCATACGAAGAGCTCGCCCCCCATAAGGAGCCAAGTCACTTCCAAGGGTGCGATATGGAAATGCAATACCATGCACCTTTTGTTGGTGTTTCGCCTCTATTTCATATTGCTTCTTTGTCATTTCCATTGCCTCCGCCACTTGTTAAAGTTGAAAAAAGTTTAGCTCTTCAATTGGAGCCTGCCACCAGCGCTCGTCTGAAGTGTCACCCCTCCTGATTACTTGTAAGGCTTCTCGCTGACTTCTCTCCATTTCTAATCTCCCTTCTTTTTCGATTAGCTCCTTCATATTGACCTCACGGGATTTTGGTTTTGGTTTCGGGTGAGTTTCGGATTGAAAGCGGACACATAGTCCGTAAGTTGGAGGTTTAAGTTCGTAGGAGTTGACCGTAGTTTGACATGTGTGAAGGTAACCTCGGAATAGAATTTTAATGGTTCCAATAGCTATGGTGATTTTGGTCTTAGGAGTGAGTCCGGAAGTTGATTTGGAGGTCCGTAGGTCGTTTCGGCACGATTTGGTGAAAGTTGGAAAATGGAAGGTTTTTGGGAAGTTTGACGGGGAGTTGCCTTTATTGATATCGGGTTGGATCCCAATTCCGGAAGTTGGAATAGATCTGTAATCTCATTTATGACTTGTGTGCAAAATTTGGTGTCAATCGGAGTTGTTTTGGTATGAATCCGCATTAGTTTCGAAATTTGGAAGTTCATAGGCTTGAATTTGGGTTGCGACTCGTAGAATTTGTGTTGTTTGATGTGATTTGTGGCCTTGAGTAGGTCCGTTATGTGTTTTGAAACTTGTTGGTATAATTGGTTGAGGTCCCCGGGGCCTCGGGTGGATTCTGGATGAATATCAGATCAAAAAATTTGGACTTGGGAAATTCTGGAGGTTCAGTTCTGGTGCAACCGCACCTGCGAGGGGTTTTTCTCAGGTGCGACTCCGCAGAAGCGACTCAGGCATCGTAGATGCGTAGTTGGATGGGTTACTGATGGATCGCAGGTGCGAGGAGTGTGCTGCATCTGCGAGCCTGTAGATGTGGAAGGTTGGTTGCAGAAGCAAAATTCGCCAGGAAAAGCCTGGGATCACAGATGCGGACATCGTCCGCAGAAGCGGAAGGGCAGAAGCGCGTTTGGTCCGTAGAAGCGGAAAGTCCTGACTTAAGCTGGAACAGCACCTGCGGTGGTTTTTCCGCAGGTGCGGCGTCGTAGATACAACTGAGCGACCGCATATGCGGATTCACTGGGCAAAAAAGGGAATTTTCGAGGGTTAGTCTTCATAATTTATCTTGGGACTTTGAGAACTCGATTTGAGATGAAATTTCGAGGGATTTTCGGAGGAATTGTTGGGTAAGAATTCTTAACTCGATTTTGGTTAAATTAAACTAATTTATTTGTTATTATCATGTAATTAAGGATTGGAATTGGAAAAATGAGGGAAAGAATGGTAGAACTCCTTAGACTGCCCCTATTGTTTTTTCTTATGAACTCTTGGAACGCAACATGGAATTAATTAACATCAAGAATCAGGAGTACAATGACTACCTCTCTTGGGTCGATATAATCGCTGTCTGCCTATGGCACATCTGGTTCGCTGGGAGTGATATGTCTTTAATCATAAAGAATGAAAAGGCTAAAGTTTCAAACACTATTTCTAACGCTGCGGAATATGCTTTAATTGCTAAGTCTAGTACGTTAAATGGGAACCATGCGGTTGGGGGATAAGGGGAATTACCAAAAATAGTATTTACTTGAGCATCATTTAGCACAAAATCATATTAATGATTTTCTGCAGTAGAAACGAAAATGATGTACTGTTCTTTTCCATTTCTACCTCTTCTATCTATGCATCCATGTTTGCAGCAAGACGAGTCTTGCTTTGCTAAATTATGAGGTAATGAAAAGAAAATGAACTCAATGTAAAAAGCAGAAAAGCTGTATACAATAATGAAAACCACTGCATTTATTTGGGCATTATATTTTTTTTGATAACCATCACCTCAATTAATTCCACGGAAAATATGCCACCTCTTACCAGCAACAGGTACTAGGTAACTCTTTCTACCAAAACTTGGATAGAGTTTTTGCCTCCATTGGAATTTGAACCTGAGATCTCATGGTTCTCACTCATTTTTATAACTACTAGGCGACACCCTTCGCTGCATTCTGGGTGCTAAACCTGACAGATTTTTTTATTTTACATTATAACTAATTAAATTTTTTTGAGAATACATTTACAGAGATTATTAAGGAGAAGTTGGAGGACACTGAAATGGCAAGAGATGAAGATACTTTGGCAGTAGATGGTAGAGATACAGAAAGAAACACAAATATAGGCTTATCTTAGAAGAATAGAGTTTATGTTATTGATTCTTGAAGTCAAAACATGTTTTATTTATCAGCATATGTATTTTCCAAGATTAATGATAATATTTTGAGATGGTTGTGCAGATTATTTGGTAACTTGAATGGATACAATTGCTTATTAATTTCATCTTATGTCAAGCCAGGATTCCTAGCTAGAATAGCCAGGAAGACAAACCAATTTTCTCACTCAAATTTAGCTAAGAGCATATTAGCCGTGGAAACTAATCGCATGTTCTCTTCTAGTGTCGCACCCAAGTTCACTAGGAATTTTAGACTCAGATGGTCAAACAAAATTTATGAGCAAACATTGGACCACTTGCTCTAAAGTTGTTTTGGAACGTTCACTAATCTAATTTGTTTAAAAAAGAACCAAAACTGGTTCCAAACCTCCCTCGTGCTACCTCTGTGGGGGTTGGCCAAAACGCGTTACAATGTACGACAAATGCTTTTATCTTTATTTCATTGGCTTGGCTTAGAATAATACAACCAAAAGTTTACGCAGTCCTTATAATTAGCGTAGATATTTCTATTGAAACTTATCCTTCTCTTCTTTTTTATTTCTGTAATTGCAAAACACGATTATTCTAAAACAACACAAGACTTGACGGGCAAATACAAGCGCTTATTCTTTAGCATTATTATTATGAGTCGGCTTTGTTTGCACGTTTTTTCTTCCTTTCTGAGAGCAATTTTGCAAACCTGCGTACAAGGACAGTGTTATAAGCAGTGACGGGGCCAGAAATTTTACTAAGAGATATTAAAATATAAAAAAGTAAATACATAAAAAAAAATAAAGGAAGTCAACATATAATATATATACATAAAAATAAATTTTAACCTAACTAAACAATGTCATTTTCTGACAAAGGAATTTCAATTGACACCCCTTAGCATAAAGTGACTCCGCCAATGATTATAAGTAGCAACAAAGTAGATTTATAATTCGAACTAAGATTAGACTCTAAATATATAGATAAAGAATAATGGTGCGTGTATAGGTGTGTGTGTTTTACCTCTTTAGAGCTTCCTCATTGGTTTCAGGATTCCCATTGGAAGCTGGTTTCTTCAACAAGTTTTCACCAACTTGTACCAATAAGTTCATATTAGCCTCTGTAGCATTATCCATTTGGGTAGTAGTGCCGGTTAATGAATTTTCCTGGAATTATATACAAAGAAAGGAATATAAAATAAAAGGAGAGGAAATGGTAAAGAAAGTTTTCACTCTTACATTAATCAACTTGCAAATAATCTTATACTCCCTCCGTTCCAATTTATGTGACAATAATTCATTTTTAGTCTATTGCAAAAAGAATGCCAACTTCCTAAGCTCCCCTTTTTTTTCAAAAGTTTTTTGAAAACATTGTTTGTTCATGGAATATGATCAGTTTTTATATATGAAAAATCAAGTTCTCAAAAACTGGTTTAAGACACTTTTGTGTGAAATTTTTTCTTTCATTCACAAAATTTTAACTTTTTTTCAAATAAAATGCATGTCCAAACACAACTTCAACTTCTAAAAATTATTTTTCAACACAACTTCAAAAACTCTCTTTTCAAGTTTCAACCAAATGTATGTCCTAACGTTAGCTAAGTTTGTAACCATTTAACTTAAATTTCATATCTTGCCCTTGATGAGAAGCTTTTATAGTCCTACAAGTATCTATGACTTGTTTTACATCACAAGCTTTAAAAGTCATTCCTTTCTCTCTTAAACTTTGTGCAAATTTAAATTTCGCCACATAAAATGAAACGGATGGAGTAATTAGGAGTGTGACGGTGTTTTTGAGCGAAATTGCCTTACTTCAATCCTGAGGTAATTCATTTCAGCACCAAGAGCGCGATAGATAGTGGCGATGTAATAATCATTCATGATAACACTTGCTTCAGATGACATTTCACTGAGAGGGTTCGAATTATTATGAAATAGCCAGGAAACAAGACCCCAATTAGCTGCCTCCTGTGCTGTGTATGTCGCAGCAGAATCTGCATTAGTGCCAGTCCCTAATGAGAGCAGCAAAATTTGTTTGACGTCCATTGGCTTGATAGAACCAAATGATGGATCTGCTTCCGCACTGTTGGTTACCGTGCTAAGGGCAATTAAGGCCTATCAACCATATATATATGTATACACTAATTAACATTTATGATCAATTAGAAGTTAATCGTTAGACGACATTTTAAATGTCTATTAATTACTATTGTTTTTTGTGACAAAAGGAAATATTTTAAGTACTATTAATTTGCATTCTTACAAAAGTGAGCGGCTACTATTACTAACATGCTACATCCTAGTTAGACATATACTCCCTTTTTTCCTTTTTAGTTGTCCACTTTTAACTTTTCACTCTCTTGAAGAAAAATAAATGAAGTATGTGTTTTACAAGTTTACATATAAATATGATAGCATTTCAAAAAGACTTGAAAAATAATTAGAGAAATGAGTATTTAATAATAAGGGTAGAACATGAAAAAAAGATTGTCTTTCTCTTAATTTGTTAAAATGGACAAATTAAAGTGAAAAAATCACGTGAGTTAATGAGCATGCATGTTGAATAAATGTGAACGGAGGGAGAATAAATTTCCATATAATATATAACAACCACAATAAACCCAATATAATACCACAAGTGGGGTCTGGGAGGGTAATATATACGTTGACCTTACCCCGACCTTGAAAGTAAAGAGACTGTTTTCGATAGACCTCCAGCTCAAGAAAAAATAAAAAGAAAGCAGTAGTACCAAGCAGTAAGATTTATAGGATCATCAAAGACCCATTATGATTATTAAAGTAGAGTTAATATAATGAGCATGCATGTTGAATAAATCACGTGAAATAATCCACACTAATTAAACAGACCCCTAAATAAATTCTTTTGGAATATCTAACAAAAGAAGATTCAGAAATTAAGATGATTTATTAGAGGGAATGTACCGGATTGGCAGCAGCAACACCACCATCAATAAGATTGAACTCATACGGATTTCCTTTACCATCATCATTCTCAAAGTAATATGGAGGAAAGTAAGTTGGAGCTGCCGAGGTGCCAATGCATATGTCAGACAACTTAGCATCCAAATGAGGAGAGTTCGCTATCTGTATTTGTTTCAAACTAAAGAATAATTACTAGAAATGCCAATATTTGCAATTACATATCCCACTGATATGATTTATGGAAGACTTACCTCCGATTTGGTGAATATTGTTGGCTGAAATTTCTTCATGTCAAAGGTTGGAATGACAACATTTGTTAAAGTCTGATGCAAACGAGTCTCTCCCAACTTCTCTTGCAGAACTTTGTGAAGATATTTTCCATCATATTTGGGGGCCAAAATGGGAGGCCAAGCCCTGCAAATGAAACCAAATCTGTTTTAATACTATTACAGAAAACAAACAACTTTTTGCGCTATCTGTAGTTTTGCTTGTCATAATAGGTTACTTGACTGATCTTTCAAATTGTAAATTCCACTTACTATAGATAATTATCTTTAAGAGTCCATTACCCAGAAGATCATTCATCTATCCAAAATTATGAATTAAAATTGTTTTACTTTTGTTTGTAACAGAAAAATCATTGAACTATGACTATTGCAATAAATAATCACTCAAGCAGAATTATTAAACTTTTTGATGGAAAAATGAGACATGGCACCACACTTAAACTTTTATATTTTCGGAGTAAATAAAATAATTGACATCCAAACAAAACCTAAAAAATCCACCCAATAAAATATTTTTGGACTATAATATACAAGTAACTACACAACTGCTCTTACTAAGCAACTATTTTCAATGTGAAACTATACACCTTTTCTCGACTCATTTGATTTCCTGGATATTGTTTGGTTCCACCATTATCGTGTCTTTTATTTTTGTAATCTTTTCTCCTTAAAATAAAACAAGTAAAGCAACAAGAATGCCTTTTATATAATAACTAGTATTAGTACCCGCACGATGTGCAGACATAATCCATGTCAAACAATGAATTGAATTATTTGAATTATGTGCAAATAATCTTTAAATTAAACCTTCTATATAGAAATTATAAATAATTTTTATTTAATATTAATTAAGAAGTAGGACATGAAATCGTTTTTCAAATCTCATAGTGGATAATCTGTTTTCTTTTTCTATATCCATAATAACACACCCCATAATTTTGACACTTGTTTTATTCTTTACGGTCAATATTAAGGAATACTAAACATGTAACGTTGTGATCTGTCTTGTTTGAGTACATTAAATTATATTATTTTAACAAAATTCTTACTAACACTTTATTTTTTTAATCTCAAATTCAAATAAGTCTTATCCTTCTACATTGTTAGACAAATTTTTTTCTCTTTATTGTTCATTGCTTATAGTTTTTGCATTATTTATTACTTAATATTGTTATAATGTAATTTGATCTTTTATTAGCTTATAAATTGACTTAATGTCTTGCTTATTACCCTTTTAATAATTATAAATAAATGTAAAAAAAATTATTCTTGAAATTTATTGTGTATTTACACTATTATCCTCTTACTCGGATCTCTTTCATCATTTAAATCTATTAATAATATTTTTGAGTATTATTTAATAAGTTAATTTATTTATTTTTAAATAAATTTAAAAATATAAGTATCCTCGCACTATCTCTATTTTCCTCTTTATACATTCTTTCCTTACTAAGAAATTTTAATTAGCTTTTTACATAAATATTTTACTTATACTCAAAATAATATCATACTTTATTTTAAAATATAACTTTAAATTAGTCCAAAAATTACTCCCTGTTTTAATTTAGATGACACATTTCGCTTATCGATAATCAGTTCGACTAAACTTTGAAGCTAAATTAAATTAGCTCAAGTTAGTATTTTAAAATCAAATCTTAGATATACAAAACTACACGAAAAGTACTATAAGTTATAATTTTTCTCATGTCAATATGATAACAAAATATATTTTAAAATATTGGTCAAACTTCAGGTAGTTTAACTCTCGATAAGCAAAATGAGTCAGCTAAATTGAAACAGAGGGAATAATACATAAGTTCATTTATAATGTTTCAAATCTATTGAATTTTCTTATAATAATTTTTTTGTGTTACGTGCATTTATTTTGTTTTCTCTTGTCGTTTCAAGATACAAATTTGCTTTTAATTTTCATTAGTGAAATTACCTACATGAGATATTTATTTAGTATATTTAAATTTTTAATTTAGTATCAATTTTTTATTTTTCTTTATCTAGCGCGACTATTTTGTGGCCATTATTTTGAGCGTTCTCATCATAACTTTAATAACTTTCTAATCTCAAGTTCAAATAGTATTTTTCTTTTATTTTCAATATAGATTTTTTTGAATTTTAATTAGTTTTCTTACTTTTGCTATAATGTTATCTAATATGTAATATTATCACGTTTTCATATGATTTTTTTAGCTTTCCACTTTATTTAATATTTTTATCCACTACTATTTTTAATATAATATAGATAGATATATAAATTTTTTATATTAAATTAAACAAATTTTTATTTTTATAAATATTTATTGAAATTCTAAAAATTTAAATTTATCAATAATATTTTTAAGTATTGTATATTTACTTTATTTTATTTTCTAAAGTATTTCTTAGTAGAAATATCCTCACATTATCTCTAATTTATTTTTATTATTCAATATTTTTAATTTTTTCTTTATTTGTTAGACTTTTGTTATCTGTCCTTATATACATGCATGTCATTTTTTATCATACATAAACAAAACTTTGTCATCTCAATTTAAATAAGGTTTATCCTTTTTCTTTTGTATGATGAAATTTTTGATTTTTTTCTCTATATGTTCCTTAGTTTTGCTAGCATATTATTCAATACATGATATTCTTACATTGTCTTGTGGCTTTTTATTAGCTTGCTTAAATTTAATATTCATTTTTACCTTTCGCATTCTAATACAAGACAAATATATATAAGAATATTTCAATACTAACTTTCACTCTATTGCTCATATTTCAAAGTGTGAATTTTCTTATCGTATGTTTTTATTAAAAAAAATCTTATCTCAAATTTTTACAATAATGGTTCCACTATCATTTTTTCTACATAATATTTCTAAAAGTAAAACAATTATGAAATGGAAGAAACAGATCATGTTGTTAGCAAATAATTATTAAAATAGAAATTCTTGTTTTTGAAAAGTTTTGGAATATATTACAATTAAAATAGGAGTCAATATTAATTTATTTATACCTTTAGATTAAATTTGATCGAATTTAATTTGAGTTAATTCTTATTAGATTTTGTCTAAATATTTTTATATTTTGTACCAAAAGTACCAAAGTGTATTTTTTCCAGTACGCCACTTAGCTTAATATTAAGCTTGACCACCCTCTTTTTAATATAATATATATATAGATATTTATATTCTCTTTATAAACTATTATCTAAATCCTCTCTATAAATTTTTTAAATTTAAATTTAAGCGAATGATTTGAAATATTTTTATTTAAGTTTTTCTCTTACTTTATAAATAATTTGTATATTTTATGTAAGATCTTATTTTTATGGTTGAAATTTTTAATTCTTAAAGTGATCAAATCTTTAATATCTTTAAGTTTTATTTTATATTTTAACTTACTCAAAAGTATAAATAATCAAAGATTATCTCAACATCTTTCTATATTTTATTACAGTTTTTTAATTAATTCTTTAACTCCATATTTCTAGCTAATATAGAAGAAACTTTATGAATAGATCAATATATATATATATATATATATATATATAGATAGATAGATAGATATATAT
>MCJB01004358.1:2823-34313 GCA_002018475.1 Nicotiana obtusifolia
GCACATGAAACATTGGAATTTGGGTGGAAGGGGATTGAGGAGAGTATCATAGAAAATTATTTTCCTAAAAAATATTTTCGACTCCCTAATCAAACATCAGAAAAGATTTTGGAAAAAGTTTTTCCAAGGAAAATCTTTTCCTTCATACTAAACACACCTTAGAAGTTTTAAAGGGCAATTGTTATTTATGGGTCAGTTTGGCTGAAATCATGAGCTGATTTGGCTACTGAAAATAAATAGTTTAGTTAGGTTATGCCCAAACTTACTCCATCATTAAAGTAGTCCACGCTCAACCCATTAAAATCTCGGCGGGTTGGGTAGGTCAAATGGGTTTGGGCCACTTTTGCCACCTTTAGATACAACAAAGAAACATAAATACATGGATATTTTTTTGATTTCCTATTTGGTGTCCATTGTAATTATTTTAGTCCATGCTCAACCCATTAAAACTTGGGTAGGTTGGGTGGGTCAAATGGGTTTGGGCCACTTTTGCCACCTCTAGATACAACAAAGAAACATAAATACATGGATATTTTTTTTGATTTCTTATTTGGTGTCCGTTGTAATTATTTTGGGTCCGATTAATTTGAATTCATGTCAGAAAAATCCATTTCGAGGGTAACACATGCCAATTGTAATTTTATTCATCAACCTCGAATTCAAGACCACTTGTTAAGATGGAGGGATACTTACCACCTCACCACAATATTTCTTAATAATACATGAATAACTAATGTGGGGTGCTTCACTTACTATGCTTCAGTCAAAGTACTTAACAATTTATTATTATGATCATTCCTCAGGAAAAAAAAAAAAGGATTTAGAAAAAGTTATCATCCTTAGTTCTTATGTGATTTCTCATTTTCTTATGAACTGTAGCCCTGAGTAAGACCTTTGTTACAAATAATATTTTTTTCAAAAAACCAACAACGGTAGCTATCTCCTAGTATTAATCATGCAGGCTACATGCACGTCTAAAATGCAGGAGTATGCTAGCTTTGTCTATTACATTTTAATTTTGTCGAATGTTTCAGAAGAACACTCTGTTTGATTTTTTTTCTTTCTGAAAAAACAAAATGGAAACCGGATAGTTCGTAGTTCTTTGTGGGTTTTATGTGTTTAGTTCTTAAATCATTGCTTTTTTCCAGATCGTTCTTTTTGTGCTTCTAGTTGTTCTTTGTTGTGTTATCTCAGTAGTTCGATTCTCACATAATTTTTGAGTAGTTTGTAATAATTTTTATGTGATTTTAGTTGTGCTTATGTGCAGGCTCAAGTGTTAGGTTAGTATAGTTTTTGTAACAATCCGATCGGTCGTTTTGCTTTTTAGATTTTCGTTTCCCTAAATACGACTCCCCGTATGTGCTTTTACTGTTTTATGACTTGCGGAGATGGTTAGCTCGAGTTTGGAAGGGTTCGGATTGAAATCGGAACACGTAGTTCCTTAATAGTGGCATAAAATGGTTAAGTTTGACTTCAGTCAACGTTTTGAATAAACGACCTCGGAACTGGGATTTGACGGTTCCAATAGGTTCGAATGATGATTTTGGACTTGGGCGTATGTTCGGATCGGGTTTTGGATGACCTGGGAGCGATTCAGTGCTTAATATTGAAAGTTGGCGCATTGAAGGTTTTCAAGTTCTTTAAGTTTGGTTTGGAGTAGGTTTTTGTGTTATCGAGGTCCGTTCGGGTTCCGAGCCTGAGAATAGTTTCGTATGGTGATTTAAGACTTGCACGTAAAATTTAGTGTCATTCCGAGTAGTTTAGGTGTGTTTCGGCGCATTCGGAGTAAGTTGGAAGAACTTGAAGTACATAAGTTGATTTGATTTGGTTTGGGGATCGATTCTTAGTTTTGATGTTGTTTTACGCGTTCCGAAGATTCGAGTGAGTTTGTTTTATGTTTATGAGCTTGTTGGTATGTTTGGGCGAGACCCTGGAAGCCTTGGGTGCTATTCGGGCGATGTGCGGAACTTGTTTGGACTTGGGAGCACTGCTGAAGCAACATCAGTTCTGGTGCGTTCGTACCTACGAGAAACTAGCCGCAGGTGTGAGCTCACCGATGCAATCCATCGTGCGCAGAAGCGGCTGAGTGGGCTGGCTAGAGTCCGCAAAAGCGGACTCGTTTCTGCGAGGGAGGAGTGGCAGATACCAAGGGTGAATTTTAGTAATCTTCTAATTTGGGTTGGGTAATTCCTCCAATAGCTAAATTATGAAGTTGTGAGTGTATATTGACTAATCTATATAATATTTGGCTAGTTTCGGATTGTTTGGTACCAAGTTGAGGCTTTAGAGCGCATTATGGACCGGAACTGAGCTTGAGAACAAGGTAAGTCTCTTGCCTAACCTTGTAAGAGGGCTCATCCCCTTAGGTGTACCTTTGTTGTGTATTACTTGTGTGGGGAGCTACGTACGCACGAGGTGACGAGAGTCTGTACGCAGCTATATTCCATGATATGCTCGAGTAGTCTTAGATCCGCATCATGTTTTAATTGTAGTGTTGTGTTTATTATGCATATTAATTGTCTTGAATAGAGCTGGGACTAGGGATTTTAAAGTTACAAACTTTCAATTTAGACTTCTTATTTTTGGAAAGAATTGAGGAATACATAATAACTCTGAGAAATCCATGTCCTCTCGCGTCGCAAGTAATTTCGCGAGCGAGGTAAGCTTCTCTACTCTCATCAGAGCGGACCGTTAGCCTCGAAAGTATAATAGATACATCTATAGTTCGTGCCCTTCGACACTCGGCAGTGCACATAATATTTTGGATCGGGCCATACGATCCCGGCATAAATCGTGTGTAATAATGTTTGGAGTCCGAATACACTTGATATTATTTTTATGACTTGAGAGGCTATAATTTATTTAATGGCCTGAAATCTGAAGTTACTATGTGTCAATTGGAGACTTTTGAATTTACTATCAGTTAAAGAACTATTTATTCATTGTTGGTTATTGTGTTATTATTATTGTTCATGTATTTCGTGCCTATTAGAATTTCTGCATTTTTATTATTGGTCTGTAGTAAGTGCCGATGTCGATCCCTCGTCCCTACTTCTTCGAGGCTAGATTGGATACTTACTGGGTACATGTTGTTTAAGTACTCACGCTACACTTCTACATTAATCGTGCAGGATATGGGGCAGGCGCATCTGGCAGTCATTCGGGCGCGCATCCCCATTACCCTGAGGCATAGTGGTTAGCTGCTCTCTGAGTCCGTTCTGCAGTACCTGTAGTCTCTCTTTTGTATTTACTTTCTGTCTATCTTATCTCAGACAGTAGCATAGGTGCTTTGTATATTCTACTAGTTGCTCATACACTTGTGACATCGGGTCTTGAAAATATGCTAGTAGTCACTTTATGGTTTAATGTATTTATTTCCCGTATCTTGCTCTTTCATTGGTCCAAGCTTTACTTTACTAAAAATTTTCACTTCTCATTTACGTAATAAATAAAAATTAACTATTTTGAAATTATTATAAAGAATAAATACATGGCTAGTTCACCGTTGGCTTACCTAGCGGCGACGTTCGGTTCCATCACGGCCTATAAGGGAAATTGTATCGTGACAACATGGTATCGGAGCACTAGGTTCACGTAGGTCTCACATGTTATGAGAAGGCCTAATAGAGTCTTGCGTATCAGTGCGGAGACGTCTGTACTTATCTTCGAGAGGTTATAGGGTATTAGGAAACTACTCTTTCTTCATGTCCTACCGTGCTGTTGATGTTGCGCTAAATCTTTCACTTATTCTCTTATAGATGGTTGGCAGATGTATGTGACCGTGGAGGAGCTGGTCCCCTCGTTCCTAGAGGCCGAGGTAGAGGCCGAGGGAGGGCTCCAGCTTATGGTAGAGAACGAGTGCGTCCTAGGGTTGCTCCAGTTGTGCCACTAGTGGATCAAATGGAGGATCATGCTATTGAGGAGCAGGGCGAGGTGCCTGCAGCGGAGCTGGCCCCAGTGGATTTCATGTCCGCACCAGGATTCCAGGAGGTCATGGGCCGTATGATGCGGTTCATGGATTCTATGACGTGTGTTGGTTTATTTCCAGCAGACCCAGCCACATCTCAAACGGGAGGGGAGCATAAACCACAATCGCTCAGGCTCCAGGGCATACAATTGCCGTATATCAGACCCCGGGCGCTGCTGCTGCTGCTGCACACATCTCAGGCGGGAGGGGGAGCACAGACCCCTTCCGCTCACGCTCCAGGGCATACAGTTATCGTATATCAGACTTCGGGTGCTACTGCAGCTGCTGCTGCAGCAGTAGCAGTAGTAGTATATGCTGATAATAGGAGGAGTAGTATGTGCTGATAATACCCCCATCTTTATCTTTATAATTAGTTAAGATTGGGGTGTTGTTTTTACCTTTAAACTTAATTTTTTTTAAAATTATTAGTTAAGATAGGGCAATAGGCTATATCCTTAGAGAAAACACTTTCTTTCTATTCGGATTCAAAAGAATATTATTTACTGTCTTTCCATTTAAATTCAGAAAAAAAAATCTTACTTTTAATTTAAATTAAATATTATTACAAATATTAATCTAAATTGCCAAGTGGCTTTATAGTAGCTTTCCACTTGGCTTGCAAATTTTATTCTTTAATATGTTATTATTATTATTATTGTCACGGTCCAAAATTCACTGTAGATCGTGATGGCGCTTAACGCTGCCGTCAGGCAAGCCAACGGTGATTAATCAACTTAGATACTCATTTTACTATTTTCGAAATCGTGAATTCCATCGAATAAATAGTGTAAAATCTAGCACTCGTAGAAAACCCAAGATTTTTTTTTCTAATTTCCGTATAAGGTATAAATTACAAGGTAAAATGATAATAATTACGCGAACTACAATAATGAACACCCAGTAGGTACCCCCAAAATACGGTGTCACAAGTGTATGAACATCAACTAGGAAATATAATAAGAATTTAACATCTGTCTGGAATACAAGTTAGACAGGAGAAAATAAATAACTCTGATGGAGACTCTGTATGCTGCGGATCGTAACATGGAATGCAGCTCACGATAAAGTCCCCGGAATAGATGCGCTTTGGCGCACAAAAGACCACCAGACATATATGTACCTGCACAATAAGTGCAACAAGTGCAGCATGAGTACGTAAAGCAACTACCTAGTAAGTATCTCGCCAAATCCCGGAGAAGTAGTGACGAGGGATCGACATCGACACTTACTAGTGGTCCAATAAATCAGTAACAAGTAAACAGATGTGAGGCAGAGTAAATAAACGAAATAAACAAGTATAAATACGTGGTACAATCCTCCTCTCAACAATAAACTCAAGCTCTTAGTTAGCAGATACCTCCTCAACCAGAATATATGTATAAAAGGGACCTCACCAGACAGGTCATTACAGTTCAAATCATGAAAACACACAGATACAATGGCTTCTTATCAAATATTACGCATGATTCCATAAAAGTATTTTAAAGAAATACCGAGGCGTATGGCCCAATTCCATCATAATGTGTGCACCGCCGAGGATCGAATGACAGGAACCATAGATACATCTATTATATTGTCGAGGCGAACGGCCCGCTCCTATGAGAATGTGATACATAATCTTGCCGAGGTGAATGACCCGATCCCATTAGGATAAGAAGCTTTAATGGGTCCTTGACCCCATTCACGAATAAACGTGTGAGTTATGAACTTTAAGAAAGCTTTTCGATGAAAACGCACAACGCAGGAGAAATTCGTAAGGGAGCACAATTATTCCGCGGCTAAATCAAGTAGCCCGTCAACTTTCTACAATAGCAAGTCTAACACCCTACGCAAGTCTAGTCTCAAGTTGTAACGTAAAATAAAGGAATTAAACGAGCAAGGATAACACCAATAGTACAATTATAGCATCGCGTGAACCTAAGTCTACCCGAACATAATATGAATCTAGCTACGTATGGACTCTTGTCATATCGTGCCTATGTAGCCCCCGGAACAAGTAGCACATAACAAATACATCACCTAGGGGTAGCTTCCCCCTCACATGGTTAGACAGGAAACTTACCTCGCTTCGAAGCTCCATAACCGGCTCCAACATCTCTCTAACACCTAGAACGGATGGCCATCATTCCAAAACTAGTCAAACAATGTGCAAACCAATCAAAATATACTCTAATACCCATAGTTAATCAATTTAAATAAATTTCCAACTCCGCTCGAAAAGTCGATAAAGTCAACCCTCAGGCCCACGTGCCCGAATTCCGAAAAATTTCGAAGATAAACATTATCCATAACAGTACGAACTCAAATATATGATTTATTCCCAACTCCATATCCAATTTTGTGGTCAAAATCTAAAAAACCAAATTTTGGGTTTTCTTTAAAATCCCAATTTTTTCCATAAATTTTCATGTAAAATCCTTATAAAATCCATGTAATTAACTTATATTATGCGGGAATTATTTACCTCGTAATAGATGATGAAAATATCCCCTTGAAACTCTCCAAAAATCGCCCAAACCAAGAGAGAAATGAGTGAAATGAGCCAAAATTCCGACTTAAAACAATCTGCCCAGCGCTGCTTCACATCTACGGACATAGTTTGCGCACTTGCGGTCTCGCTTTCAAGAGACAAAACTCACTCCTGCAGAAGTCCCTGGCCAGCAGCCCATCTCACCTGCGGAAGGCATTTCGCATCTGCGACAAAACGATCACTTCTACAAAGCCATGCCCAGCTGCCTTTGTCCGCTCCTGCGCTTCAGTGGTTGCATCTGCGATCACGCAGGTGGGGGAATTGCTTCGCACCTGCGACCTCTACCCAGTTCACTTCCAATCGCTTCTGCAGTTCACTACCTCGCTTCTGCGATGAAGCTTCCGTAGAAGCAGTTGCACCAGCAACCAAAATTTTCCAGCTTTTGCTTAAGTCCAAAATCCGATCCGTTAACCATTCGGAATCCACCCAAGGTCCCCGGGGCCTTGACCAAATATACCAACGCATCCCAAAACACATTACAAACTTAGTTGGGGCCTCAAATCACGCCAAACAACATCGAAACTATGAATCGACAATCGAAATCCTTCTTTAAACTTCCAAACTTCGACGAACGCGTCCGAGCCATATCAAAACATTCCGGAATGACGCCAAACTTTGCGTGCAAGTCACCAATCACGATACGAACCTATTCCAAGGCTCAGAACCTCAAACGGACATCGATAACACCAAAGTCCATTTCAAATCAAACTTAAGAAATTCTTAAACTTTCAAAATGTTAGTTTTCCATAATAAGCGCTGAAATGCTCCCGGGCCACCCGATACTCAACTCGAACAAACGCCCAAGTCCGAAATCATCATTCGAACATTTTAGAACCTTCAAATCCCGATTTTGAGGTCGTTTATTTAAAAGTAAAACCTTAGTCAATTATTCCAACTTAAAGCTTACGAAATTAGAATTTTCTTTCCAAATCAACTCCGAACTTCCCGAAATTCAATTCTGACCACACGTACAAGTCATAATACCTGAAGTGAAGCTACTCAATGCCTCAAACCGCCAGACGACGTGCTAGAGCTCAAAATGACCGGCCGGGTCGTTACATTCTCCCCCACTTAAACATATGTTCGTCCTCGAACGTGCTAAGAACTGCTCCGGAGTTGTCCCAAAATCATTGTTCAACACCTTGTGCACCTACCCGTGCTACCACAACTTAGTCGAGCACATTAAGTCGAGCCAGACTGAAGATCCTCCCTTTTATTTAGTTAATAAGCCTTAGAATCAAATTCCAACCTTCGAATTTCTCTACAAAACCTGATTCTAACGTACGAACACTGTATCAATCACTACACACTGTACCAAAACCTGATCATGCACTTATGCTGAAATCACACTATGCACCACATAAGTTGCCTGCCCATAATAACATCCTCCAACCATAATAGCTGAAATTCTACAAATTCGATGCCCGCAATACACCTCATGACACATATAAGCCCTATTCCAACTCTTGCAACGCTGCCACGACGTAAGAGATACGTAGAATCTCATTACCACCTGCCGAATCAACAAATCATGGAGTCTTTCCTCCTGACAAGGACTATTACCTAATTCTGAGATGAATAACGATATTTGCTCTTTAATATACTTTATATAGATCTGATTGCACTGATTTCAGGTCAAATAATCTTGTCTCACTCAGTATAAGCTGCTCAGACAATAAGCCACCTCAAACACTAACCAAGATCTCATATGACGCCATCAATGTGCCGACAAGCCACAACTTGAAAATGACACATAAGGGGGAACAAACTCTGCAAAAGAACTACCCAGCCCGTGTAATGAATAAAACGGTCGAACAGACGCTATGAGCCCTTCTTAGAGAATGAGAAACAAAATACACAAGAATATATATATAGGGCACCTTACTCAACATCTCACTATTGCGGCGTGTAACCCGATCCACACATAGTAATATTGCAGCGTGCAACCCGATCCAAACATGATACCGTTGCGACGTGTAACCTGATTCACTAACAATAAATAAGGAAATACCCATCAAGCCAAAATGCTTATGCCTACGAAATGCCCCAATATCGACCACAAGCACGCCAAGATGATAAATATAACTCTGGGGAGACGGATAGTGCCATATGCTACAAAACCCAAGCACGACTATGGTGCAATAAATGACCTACATCTCGAGAGCCATCCTGCTCATATAACACCACAAGCTACACGAGATAACAACACATGCGCGAATAGTCAAGTCGTCTCATAACCCACATGGCATAATAGAGTACTACATGGAATAGATAACGACGGGAATACATCCAACGCCCGAAGACTCCTCCGCAAGCAATGTTATGTCGTACGAACACATTCGACCTGATGTAGAGCACACATTCACATTAGACCCACCAACGGACCCCAAGCCAATTCTGATCATCCTATACTGGGCCATCAACCTTTCAAGAATCCACAATGGCCTTATCATGACACACACGAGTAGCCGTCCCAATCCAGAACAAACTCCCACAGTCCCCAACCAAAGGAATAGAGCACCTTCCAGGCATAAACTCTCACATTAACGATAGTACCATAATCTCCATGCTTGGTTTCAATCTTTAATAATCAAGTGACTAATATGTCACACTTGTAAATCTTCCCGTGGGATATGCTCCCACGACCTTCTGCACCAGGTAGCAAAGTCTACACCTCCACACCACCAACTGTACTAATTCTATAAAGCCAACCAAGAGTCCGCAAATCAATACACAAAGCCTTTTACCCAGGACACCGTTCTCAGGTGACACTAAAGAAAATGCCAACTTACTCTGAACATCTGAATTCTTCCATGCTCATCCGAGCTCGTGACATTTTTGTCAACACTGAACCGCAACCTTGATCCTCAACTTCAAATTCCCATGTCGCTCACTGCACCTATCGCGCCGCTACGTGAGAGTACAAGAATTCATCATAACCCTTGAACTACTAGTAGAATAAACACTTCATTGGCTAGAATTCCTTTCACTCAACTCATTTCAGAAGAACCATTGCAACATGCAACTGAATTTTCATAACCGCAGAAAATACAAACCTCGAGTCGTGGTCTAAATCGTCATAACTCTTTGGGGATCCATTTACACATAACAAGGCCATTAGAATCAAATACCTCTGAAATCAATCAAATCATAGTGGTTGTCAAGCCCGCACGTACAACCACCAACCACCTGTATAACTTACGCGCCGAAGGAATTGATCATTGCCACAATCATGCTGATTCAAACCATTACTAACCCACCCCACTTATTTCAATTTACTCTTGATTTGCCTTAGAAATAATAACAGCTCCATTCGAGAACATAATGAAACTCAACAACACTCCTTCTGAGTGACACAAATTCACGAGATCACATCGTCTCAATACCCATGAACCATCTCATACCTTCCTCCCACAATAGCATCTCCAATTGGTACACCCATTCTACAAGACCTTCCGCGAATCCGAAGTTATTTCTCCCTTTCCTCTAATACAACACCGCAGACCCGATGGTAACATAGAACACTCCAAACCCCTTTCATAATCCACTACAAAAACTCGATCCTTAACCACACAACGGACCCCAAATCCTTAAGCACTACACTTAAATTCTTGAATCCACTAGGCCCGTTGTTGAGAGTCACCCACCGTAACCTGGTTTCGAATATAACCAAACTCTAACGCTCTGCTAGCATATGAACACCCTCTCAAAGAAGCAACCGGATAAATTATTTTCTTTGTACATCACATCCAGTAGAAGCATAAACTCTGAGTCTTCCCAAACCTGCACATGAATCGATGAGGCAAAATATAGCACACATTCATCAATTTCTTAGCTTGAATTACCCCTGATGTTTTCTTTTCTTAGTCATAATTAATCCACCAATGCATCGATGATCAGAAACCGCACGAGCAGACAACTACGTGATCCAATTATAGGCGATGAGCTCCCCCACTTATCTTTAAGCTACAATCACATAAACTTAAAGCCCATAAAGATTCCTCCTTCTCAATTACCATGATCTCGCACCGTTAACCTGCCACATTTCTCGTAATCTCTTGTTAAACTTCTCACGAACATTCCGAATTATCAGCCATGATCGCATATTTGACCTTTTGCCAAGTAGTAAGTAGAACTCCTCGTAGAAAATTTATCAAAATTCACACAACCACTAACCTGCTCACAGGAGATAACCCACATGTGGAATTCCATACCGACATCTTCCAACGACATTGCACTAGGTACAACTACCACGAAATCAGTAGACCCTCCTGAGCCCATGCTCGTCCACCAGCTATACAAGTCTGTTCATTCCTCATTGACATCAACTAAAAGCCCGACGATACATTCCAAACTCGAAGTCACGTTGCATCCCAAAAACGATAATTAAGTTTTCACATCCCCCTTCATTTCAAGCAAACTCCTCTCCGCCATATTCAATCTTGCTCAGTACAGTCGCCACCAGCCTAAATAAAATTCGTAGACCTGGTCACTGTCTACCATGATTCCCAAATCGCACTAAACTTTTATCAATGCACGTGGCTATCCTACCACTGAATTCATATGCTACTCTACCACTCCCACTTCGGTTAAACCGTCTCTTTTAAGAAACTTCTCGACCTCTGCTTTTCATACTTGACCTGCTAGCAATTCAACCACCACGAGACACCTCCCACCATGTCCTTCCTCATCATTCGCCACCCAAATGTTACATCAAATCAAAATCCATCTCTGTAGCACCTAAACGAATAAATTGTTACCAACTCTAAGCCTCCTCGAAGATTATCTCTCTCAAGACATCAGCATAAGAAACACCGATTCGATCATGAAATCGCTACACCCCGCCATCTCTGATAACCGCTTTTTAGACAGTATTTCACCACACCCTGACCCGAAGGCAAATCAAAGAAGACCACAACACCGGCGAACCTTAATGCGTTCAAACAAGGACGACGACACCACATCACAAATGAAAATTCCACCATACTAAAAAATAGTCAAGTCTCGTTACTCCATCAACCAAAGCCTGAACATCCATAGTCCGATTGCCTTTCCTCTGCTAGAATTAAATGCTGAATCTCTAAATCATGCACTGAGAAATCCTCCTTTCAAGACATTCATTGCCTTGACACATAAACAAGCACCCTACCATTACACTAACACCATGCGATAACAACGCATGAACATCATAGCAATCTGTACATAGCCTCAAAACCATTGGAAATATAGATACTAAGCTGAAACGACAGAACATCCTTCCACAAGGAGACGATAATAGCCTGCCCGAATATGCAGGGGAAAAAATCCGGCACTGCGTCTGCAGTACCACAACAACTCCTCGATGCGCAAGTGATAACAAGCACTTCATGTCGCATAAGATTGAGCAGGACGAAAATAAAAGCATAAGACTCAAAAGAATCAAATCATACGATGAGGAATCAAGAAGGGAAGTGCTCTTAAAAGCCATGTAGCCTCTCGAAGATAAGTACAAACGTCTCCGTACCGATCCGCAAGACTCTACTAGACTTGCTCATGACTCGTGAGACCTAAGTGAACCTAACGCTCTGGTACCAAACTGTCACGACCCAAAATCCATTGTAGGTCGTGATGGCGCCTAACGCGGCCGTCAGGCAAACCAACGGTGATTAATAAACTTAGTTACTCATTTTATTATTTCCGAAACCGTGAATCCATCGAATAAGTAGTGTAAAATCTAGCACTCATAGAAAATCCGAGATTTTATTTTTTAATTTCTGTACAAGGTATAAATTACAAGGTAAAATAATAATAATTACACGAACAACAATAATGAATACCAAATAGGTAACCACAAAACTCGATGTCACACGCGCATGAACATCAACTAGGAAATATAATAAGAATACAACATCTGTCTGGAATACAAGTTAGACAGGAGAAAATAAATAACTCTGATGGAGAATTTGTATGCTGCGTATCGTAACATGGAATGCAGCTCACAGTAAAGTCCCTGCAATAGCTGTACGTTGGCGCCCCAAAGACCACTAGAGATATATGTACCTGCACAATAAGTGCAGCAAGTGCATCATGAGTACGTAAATCAACGCGTACCCAGTAAGTATCTCGCCTAACCCTAGAGAAGTAATGAAGAGGGTCGACATTGACACTTACTAGTGGTCCAATAAATCAAATACAGTAGGAACTAAACAGATATGAGGCAGAGTAAATAAACAAAATAAATAAGTATAAATACGTGGTACAATCCTTCTCTGAACAATAAACTTAAGCTCTCAGTTAGCAGTTACCTCCTCAACTGGAGTATGTGTATAAAAGGGCCCTCACCAGACAGGACGTCACAATTCAAATCAGGAAAACTCACAGAGACACTGGCTTCTTGTCAAATATTACGCACGATTCCATAAGAGTATTTTATAGAAATATCGAGGCGTACGGCCCGATCCTATCATAATGTGTGCACTGCCAAGGGTCGAACAATATGCACCATAGATACATCTATTATATTGCCAAGGCGAACGACCCGCTCCCATGAGAGTGTAATACATAATTATGCCAAGACGAATGGCCCGATCCCGTTAGAATAAGAAGCTTTAACGGGTTTTTTACCCCATTCACGAATAAAAGTGTGAGCTATGAACTTTAAGGAAGCTTTTCGATGAAAATACACAACGCGAGAGAAATTCGTAAGGGGAGCACAATTATTCCGCGGCTAAATCAAGTAGTGCTTCAATTCTCTACAATATCTAGTCTAACACCTTACGCAAGTATAGGTCTCAAGTCGCAACGTAAAATAAAAGATGTAAACGAGGAAAGATAACTCCAATAGTACAATTATAGCATGGTGTGAACCTAAGTCTACCTGAACATAACATGAATCTAGCTACACAAGGACTCTCATCACCTCGTGCGTATGTAGTCCCCACAACAAGTAGCACATAACAAATACATCACCTAGGGGTAGCTTTCCCCTCACATGGTTAGACAGAAAACTTACCTTGCTTCGAAGCTCCATAACCGGTGCCAACGTCTCTCTAACACCTTGAACCGATGGCCGTCATTCCAAAACTAGTCAAACAATGTGCAACCCAATCAAAATATACTATAATACCCATAATTAATTAATTTAATCAAATTTTCCAATCCGCTCGAAAAGTCGATAAAGTCAACCCTCTGGCCCACGTGCCCGGATTCCGAAAACTTTCGAAGATAAACATTATCCATAACAATACGAACTCAAATATATGATTTATTCTCAATTCCATATCCAATTTTGTGGTCAAAATCTAAAAAAACCAAATCTAGATTTTCTTCAAAATCCCATAATTTTTCATAAATTTTCATGTTAAATCCTTATAGAATTCATGTAATTAACTTACAATATGCGGGAATTACTTAACTCGCAATAGATGATGAAAATCTCCCCTTGTAGCTCTCCAAAAATAGCCCAAACCAAGAGAGAAATGAGCAAAAATCCCGACTTAAAACAATCTATCCAGCGCTACTTCGCATCTGGGGACATAGTTTGCGCACCTGTGGTCTCACTTTTGCGAGACATGACTCGCTCCTGCGGAAGTCCCTGGCCAGCAGCCCATTGCACCCGCGGAAGGCATTTCGTATATGCGATTTCGCTTCTGCAAAGCCATGCCCAGCTGCCTCTGTCTGCTCCTGTGCTCCAGTGGTTGCATCTGCGATCACGCAGGTGCGGGAATTGCTTCGCACCTGCTACCTCTGCCCAATTTACTTCCAGTCCCTTTTGCGATTCACTGCCTCGCTTCTGCGATGAAGCTTCCGCAAAAGCGGTTGCACCAGCTACCAGAATTCAGATTTTTCTTGAGTCCAAAATCCAATCCATTAACCATCCAGAATTCACCCGAGGCCCCCCGGGACCTTGACCTAATATATCAATGCGTCCTAAAACACATTACGAACTTAGTCGAGGCTTCAAATCATGCCAAACAACATCGAAACTACGAATCGACAATCGAAATTCTTCTTTAAACTTTTAAACTTCCAAATTTTGACGAATGCATCCAAACCATATCAAAACATTCCGGAATAACGCCAAACTTTAAGTGCAAGTCACCAATCACAATACGAACTTATTCCAAGGCTTGGAACCTTAAACGGACATCGATAACACCAAAGTCCACTTCCAATCAAGCTTAAAAAACTCTTAAACTTTTAAAATGTTAGCTTTCCATAATAAGCGTCGAAATGCTCTCAGGCCACCCGATACTCAACCCGAACAAACGTCCAAGTCCTAAATCATCATACGAACCTACTGGAACCTTCAAATCTTGATTCTGATGTCGTTTATTCAAAAGTCAAACGTTAGTCAATTCTTCCAACTTAAATTAGAATTTTCTTTCAAAATCAACTCCGAACTTCCCGAAATTCAATTTCGACCATACGTACAAGTCATAATGCCTGAAGTGAAGCTACTCAAGACCTCAAACTGCCGGACGACGCGCTAGAGCTCAAAACGACCGGTCGGGTCGTTATAATTATTGTTGTTGTTGTTGTTGTTGTTGTTGTTATTATTATTATTATTATTATTATTTTGGAATTTTTTTAGGAAGAGATAACAATAAGAAGGTCTAGAAAATATATTTACTGTTTGTTTAAGTTTTAGTGTTTCCTCATTTTCGGTACTTTTTAGTTTTTTAATCCTAAAAAAAATATACAATTAACTTTATGTAAAACAAATTTCCTTAAAAAAATGGGATGATTGAATGTTTGTTTCCCGAAAAATCAGTATAGTACAACAAATATTTAATTTTGATTTAATAAGGTTGCCAAATGGCTTCTTAATAAATTGTCACTTGGCTTGTTAATAACTTGCTACTTGGCTTAATTAAAATGAAAACTTTATTTAAAATATATATATATATATATATATGTATATATTATTGTTATTATTATGTGTTGATAATATCTCCATCTTTATCTTTATAATTAGATAAAATTGGGGTGTTGTTTTTACCTTTAATTTTATTTTTTCTATTAATTTATTAGTTAAGATACCACAATAGGCTATATCCTTAGAAAAAATATTCACATTCTTTCTGTTCAGATTCAAAAGAAAGCTTATTTACTATCTTTCCATTTAAATTCAAAAAAAAATTACCTTTTAATTTAAATTAAATATTATGATAAATATTATTCTAAATTACCAAGTGGCTTTATAGTAGCTTTCCACTTGGCTTGCAAACTTTATTCTTTAATATATTATTATTACTATTATTATTATTATTATTATTTAGGATTTTTTTAGAAAGAGATAGCGATAAGAAGGTATAGAAAATATATATACAGTTCTTTTGTTTAAGTTTTAGTGTTTCCTCATTTTCGGTACTTTTTAGTTTATTAATCCTAAAAAAAAATACAATTAACTTTATGTAAAGAAAAATTTCCTTAAAAAGAGCCGCTAAAAATGGGATGATCGAATATTTGTTTCCCGAAATCTGTATAGTACGACATATATTTTAATTTTGATTTAATAAGGTTGCCAAATGGCTTTTTAATAAATTGTCACTTGACTTGTTAATAAATTGTCACTTGGCTTAATTAAAATAAAAATTTTATTCCTTTAATATATATATCTATATATCTATATATATATATATATATATATATATATATATATATATATATAGACAAAGATTTCACTCAGACAATATTAAAGTTTGTAGCAAAAAGTACAAAAATCTGTACAAAAAAGAAAGAAACAAATAATGTCTAATTTTTAACATTTGAGATATTTTAAAACTTTGAATTAAACTACTTAAATCTTTATATTAGTAAATAAATTATCTTACAACAAGATCCAAGGTTATGTATTTTAAACACATGACTAACATCATATTAGCTTGAATTAAACCTTGCTAATATAAATAATAATTTTATTATGTGAAGTAAAAAATCGTATATCTTGAAAGAATACTATACTATAAATAAGTACGAAAAGAAAAGAAAAAATAAAATGTGTGTGAGTATAGGTGTATAAAACTCAAATTTTGATTAAAATTTTGGTACTAGACCACTAATTTTATTGAGTCACCCTTGCTTATGTGTGTTTTTCTAAGTATTTCGTCTCTTCAAATTTTTGCTCGTTGTAATCCGTTGCATCTTTTTAGTTTGTTTTTTCTATGTTTCTAGTTGTTCTTCATGTGTTTTAAGTAAATTGTTTCAATGAGAAAATAAAATTAAAAAAAAAACAAAAACAAAAACAAAAACAAAAAAGTTAATTGATTTCTTGCATGTTTTTTATAACTAATTCCTAGACACGTGCGTTGCACGCGTATCACTATATCCTCCTTCCAATTAAAATAAAATTATAATTACAAGATTAATACCCAAAATAAAAAAAAATTAAACCTTCGTAGAACAATATTAAGCTTCAAGATATTGATTGAAAGCGAAATAATTAGATCCACATATATTAAGGACAAAACAACACAAACTATTTATAACTCTTGCTAGTGACTTAGTTAGAGCGATAAACTTTAGTTGCATAAAATTTTACACTCAACTTGAAGTAGGTTATAGCGATTTGTCTTAATTTAAAAACAATATAATAGATCTCAAATAAACATCAATATGGAAAAATGATATGAACAAATATGGTGCTTGAGAAAATAACAACGAGATAGTTATTGACGGTCTCCAAAGGGCTGACAGGGAAGAGGAAGCTTTTAAACTCCTTGATCAAATGAGCAAGAATGGGTGCATGCTGAGTGCAGAGGTTTGCCAGTCGCTTATGACTTGGTCCTGTAGAAGGGGAAAGATCTCTATCGCGTTTAGCCTTTGTTGAAGTATTTGAAAACCCAAGTTATTCGACTGTATGAGGTGATAGGGTTAATTGAGAAACATATAGAGAAAGGTGATCTGGAAAAAGCAGTTCGAGGATTACTTGAGATGGACCTAAAACTGGAAGACTTTAATTCATCACCTTATAACATTTGGTTGATTGGGTTGTGTTAGGCATGCAATCCAGGTGATGCTTTGAAGATATTTTCTTTACTTAAGGAGTTTGGTGTCTCGATTTCAGCCCCAAGTTGTGTAATGTTGATTCATAGTCTTTGTGAGGAAGGAAACTTGGATCAGGCAGTCTGAAGTTTTCCTATATACAGTGGAGAGAGGTGTTTGCTTGATGCCACGAATTTGCAACAGATTGCTTCAGACTCTTCTCCGTTCTCAAGATAAAGCACAACATGCCGTTGATCTTTTGGAAAGAATGAGGTTTACGGCTACAACTTAAATGACTATCTTCATAATGGTACGAGATCTCTTTTCCAGCGATGGAACAGGAGGTGAACAGAGAGTCTTATCACCTGGATAAGGTTGCTCGTCAGTTTCATCGTATAGTGATTTTCGCTTTCCTTCCAGAATTTTCTAAGCCTGATTTGCATGACCGTGTTGAAGTTGTAAAGTTTGCAGGTGCCTCCACCTTTTACCTTCACTAACCCTGTTTTAGACCTTGTAACTTGGACTAGAGAATTAGCATAGAGATTTTACTGAAGCTGCTCTAAGGCCATCTCCAACCTTGCACCATTTTTTGCACCAAATGCTATTTTGGTGCAAAAAATGGTGTTTTGGAGCTTCAACCTTGCATTATTTTTTGCACCATTTTGGTGCATGAATAGTGTTGCACCAAATTTGGTGTAACACTATTCATTGCACCATTACTATTCATTAATAATTTTTTTATTATTATATAACACTTTTAATTTAACATATTATAAATTTTAATTTTTACATTTAGATTCCTAATATACCTATTCATCTATACCATTACTATTCATTAATATTTTATTATAATTTTTTATTATATAACACTTTTAATTTAACATATTATATAATTTATAATTTAGATTCCTAATATACCTAATTATTTTTATGTAATATCTTATAATATTAATTTTACATCTTAATTTTGGAGTGTAAGTTTTATAAATTAATTTTCGGATATATTATTTTATATAAAATTGTAAGTTAATTTTATTATAAGTTATAATTGTATTAAAAAAATATAACCATCACAAAAATGAAAAGTGCAAATATAAAATATAATATGTTGTTAATAAATAACACAATGTTCAATAACATAATAATTTCGAATATATAACACAATTATAACACAATGATCAATAACATAACAATGTTCAATACATTAAAATTGAAAATACATTAAACAACATAATAATTTAGAAAATTATAACAATAATTTAGTACTCTGGTAGGTCGTTTTCAGATCCACCAATATCATTAAAATATTGAGTGTATGGGGCGGAGGATTGTTGTGGTTGTGGCTGTTGAAATTGTTGACTTCTTTTATCCATTATTCGTTTTTGTTCTTGTCGAATAAATTCACGAATATTTGGATCACCAATAGAATCTAAATTCGACAATAAAATTTTATTTTCTTCGAGGATGAGCGTGATCTTAATACACCAATTCAAGATGCTTGGTAAGGTCCAACTCCAACAGTAGAAATGGTAGTAGATGAAAATTATTGATTTGAACAATTTTTAGCTCGACACAAAAAAATTAAGAATAAAGATGCTCATTTTGCACTTCGTAATGCATTAGTAGAGCATTTATGGGAGCAACGTACTAATCATGGCAGTTGAATATTTATGTAGAAATTAAAATAAATTCTACCTTAATGTAATAGTATTTATTTAATTATATTTTATCAATGATTTCACTTTTATTTGAATTATCCATTAATATGTATAGCGTATAATATTTGCTTACAATTTATATTATTAAAATTTTATGGTATAAAATAATTTTATATTAAATGATTATATAACAAAGGATTATGAATTACATGGGATGGGTATGTAAAAAAGAAAAAAAAAAAAGAAAGGATTTTTTTTCTGAAATTACAAAATAAAATTTAAGTAAAAGAAAATAATATAATATAAAAGAGAGAGAAAAATATAAAAGGAATATTCTTTTTTGGTGCAAAAAATGATGTAATGGGTTGGAGTTAATTTGCACCATTTTGGTGCAAAAAATAATGCAATGGGTTGGAGATGCCCTAACCAGCACCTTTGGGAAGGAGGAAGTGGACAGATTCATGGTAATTTTGCATGATACACAACATTCTTTTGTTATTTCTGATAATTTTGTTCATGTAGTAAATATAATATATGTGTAATCTCAATAAATATTTGATAATTTTTCTCATTTAGAAAAAAAAATACCTGTGTAATCTCTAAAATTTTTCAAGAGAGCTATTATTGTTCCTTCCATAAAGTTTGCTTTCAAACTTTGTTGACATAATAACTGTTACGCGGCGCCTTCTTGAGGTTCTTTGGAAGGGCGACGTAAGGCTAAGCAATCAATGTCAGTACGATTGTCGTCCGCCAACTGAGGTCCCCTCCGCACACTAGACTAGATTGTCAGTGCCGTGCGGGAAACCAATATCGTGAGCAACGAGAGAATTGAGAGCTTGTATAGAAAATTGAGAAAAGAGCTTGCTTGTATAAATGAAAGGCTATTACAAAAGCTACGCGGTGTCGAGGGGGAGAGACACCAGTACAGAAAAATGATTGCTTGCTTGAATGTTTGAATGCTTATACCTCCCTAATAATGCTTAAAATAAATAAACCAAAGTTACAAGAGTTGGCCTAAGAAAGCTGTAAATTCATACTGAAAGAAAATAAAGTAAACCTATTCTATATTTACAAAGAAAAGGACTTAGTCTTCTACAAAGTAGAAACAAGTCCGTCAGCAGAAACTTTGTCATTCGGCTCAGGGTCCGCACGTTGCGTTGTCTGCGCGCGCGGCGCTGTGGGCATCTGCCTGTGGCTGGCCACTTGCGCTGGCTGTCAGTGAGGCGACAGAGGTGCTTGCGCGCTTGTCACTTGGAGCTGCGAAAACCACGGGGCCGACCATGACGCTAGGCGTTGGGAGGGTTGCCAGGACGCCACGGGGCGCGTCGAAGGGGTCATGGGGCATGGCTGGAAAGCCGCCCATAACATAACGTATGACCATTGTTGACAATTTGACGGGAAAAAGAAAAGGCTTGATTATTTTGTTTCTTCCATATTTCCTTGTTTATCTTTTCCTAGTTTTATCCAGCTCCATTTTCTGGACAAGAATGGTGGAATGTTAGTTTTTATTTTTTGGGGGGCGGGTGTGGTGGTGGTTGGAATGACACACAAATGATTGCAGAAAGTTTCTGAGTACCTCTCGAGCACCAAGTACTGCTCTATAGTCAATTTCATATGTGCTGGTGCAACTTTGGTATATATTAATTTGTTTTCTGATGATTTCCTCTTGTAAGGTGTTCCTCAATCACTTCTTTAATTGGTTTATCCTATCCATTTGATCTAGATTTGTTTCCTTTTTTCTCTGATATTTCCCAGTATTTTAGCTCGTATATTTTGTCAGTATGAACCACCTTATTTTTGAATAATGATTACAATTGATATACTACAAAAAAACATACTATTGGACTTACTAAAACCCCAAACTACGAAAATTTTATGTGGGTGGAGGTTGTATATCATGTTGCTCTCTTGTTTTAGACTGTAGAGTTGCAGCACTTCTTTCCTTCCCTACACCTGGAAAGTAAATTGTTTTTTTCGCCAGTTACAATGTCAGTAACTCCAGAAGAACTGCAGGCTTATGTCCATGGGTCATGGCTGTTGGGGCTATTACCGGCCTCTTTCACTGCCCACCTGACATTCATAAGAATTTCCAAGCTTTATCTACACTTTGATTCCTTTTCTCGAGGAGGAGTCCTTTATGCTTGTTGCTATAGCTTTGCTGATTCCGTCTGAGTTATTTGAAGATTTTAATTTTATTTGGCTTCAATCCTTTTCCTGAATTTCCATGCCTGCCCTTCTTTAGGCTTCAGGTAATTGACTAATTCTTTTCCTGTAGGAATGGGTAAATCAGAATTAAATTGTACTTGCTTCTGTTATTCTGCCTGGGAGATATTAGCTCATCAGAATGTAGCATATTGTAGTCTTGGAATTCAAACACAAGTGCTCATACTATCCATGCTAAATCATGTACTTGTATATCAGATGAGTGGTTTCAATGTTAATGACACAGTCATATTTCTTGAAAAAAGTTATGAACAAAGTTTCATTTTGTTAAGTAAGATTTTTTTTTGTTTGGACCATTTTTAGGTTCCCATCTTTTTTTACGCCCTGTATCCTTTCAGGAGGAGGTTGTGGTCCATCAGTGCATCTTCTTGAGTCGAGAGTCTGTTATTGTTGTTATTCCAGTTAGTTCTTTATCGGTTTGTAGTTATTTTGATGTGTAATTTTCTAAGTAGTTCGTTTCTTGCAATTTTTGTTAGTTCGTAATCCGTTGCATTTTTCTAGTTTGTTTTTCCTATGTTTCTAGTAGTTCCTTATAGAATAGATGTTTAGCTTATATATTTGACATCTAATGAATGAAAGAATTATTCACCACAAATAATATTCAATATGGCATCATTATGAGCCTTGATCCTAGGGCTTACATCCCCTACACCTAGCGCCGCCGCTGCCCTCATCTCCTTTTCGATGGCACTTTCCTCAGCCATGCCTGCCCAGTCAGTCCCGCCAGTTGTTGTCTCCTCCTCGGGTTCTCGCAGGCATCGGAGGCCGTACCGTGGTCGCTGCCAAGCTTGCGGCATCCAAGGACACCTGCTGCGGGATTGTCCAACTCATGGATGGATGCTCCAGCACCTCCCTGTCCGAGCTGCAATTGACGAGCTATCTAAGCTAGTCGTTTCTCAAATTTTGATTCTTCAGTCAGATAACCAGTAGTCTTAATTGGCTATAGTGAATCCTATAAAGTATCAGTCTGTAAAATTTGGTTCTTTATCAGCGAAAGTAAGATGCCACACAATTCCTTTTGGCAACCGTAGTTTCTTTTTCTTAGTTTCCTAGGGCTTACATACCCCTAAACCTAGCGTCGCCGCCCCCTCCACCTAGCGCCGGCCACTACTCTAACCACGGCTGCTTCTTCGGTCCAAGCTTGGACTTACCTACCGCCGTCCAGCTTGAGGGGGCGTATAGACTAGATGTCTACTTAGAGTAGAGTTCTTTATATTTTATGTTATCTACTTAGAGTAGAGTTCTTTATACTTTATGTTATCTCCCCTTTGTAATTATTATATAAACCCATCTAGTAGAATGAAATTATTATCCTACCAAAAATAATTATTCTACAATAACATGGCCATCAGCGTTTATGATGAGGATGGTTACAATTTCAATGAAGATTTAGCAACGGATATTTACTGAGTTTGCCTGTGAAGTCCCAAACTTCAAAGCCACGATGTGTTAGGGCTTTGAAGCGGATATTTATTCTTTGTGATGTTGATAGAGATGGTGCCCTAAGTGATACAGAGTAAAATAATTTTCAGGTCATATAATTGATATATCTACCCTAACTTTTTCTAGTAAAAGTTGATTTAGCCATTGACTAGTATTGGCAAAAGATGTCATTGCTCCATTTTACTGAGGACATGATCCTCGATAGAGTAGGGTGAGGGTCGAGAATTAGGGGAAGGTTGACATTAGTCGTTAGTCCTTACTCCTTAGTCTTATCAGCAACAGCAGTAGTACTATTTTTATTACTGGTTCTTTATACTATATGTTAGTGTCATTTGTTTCAATTATATTGTTGTTGCTACTGTTTGTTATTTTATTTTCACTGTTCCTTGAGCGAATTATTTATCGGAAACAGCCTATATACCTCCGCAAGGTAGGGTAAGGTTTGCGTACACTCTACTTTTCACAAACCCCTCTTCACAAACCCCACACGTGGGATTACACTGAATTTGTTGTTGCTGTTGTTGTTTATTAATATTGGCAAAAGATGAAACTAGTACTAATTATTGAATTCTCTTGGTTGCTTTTGGTGGTCTGTGTTTCTGAGATGATTCAATGATGGTGGTGTAGGTCAAATGCTTCTGAGATAGCCGGTGTTAAGAGAGTCGTGCAAGATAGATTAGCTGATGGTGTCACTGAATATCAACGGGGTCTTACATTGACAGGTTTCCTGTTTCTTCATGCCCTGTTTATTGAAAAAGGGCGTCCGGAGACAACATGGACTGTCCTGCGGAAATTTGGCTACAACGACGAGCTCAGGCTTAGTAAGGATCAGCTTCCTCTTCCCATCAAGAGACATCCTGACCAGGCAAGTTTGTCTCTGAAGTTGGAATTTCCTGTGTTTTTCTTTTTTGAGAAGATCTATTTCTTTCTCTCCATTTTTCATTTGTCTTCTTACCTAGCAAAACACTATTCTTCCAAGACTGTTAGTTATCGCTTCCATAAAGATCTTGGCCTTATTGCTTTTTGTAGATGTGCACTCTCAGATTATGAGACTATAATAGCCTTTATATTCTTTTAAAATATATTAACTAATTTATATCATCATATATACTTATCTTATCTGTTCCATAAGTGAGAAGTCTCTTCAGTTTCTTGTCATTATTAAGCAATTGAAAGCAATCACCAAAGTGAGAGTTGAAATTATCGCAAATGAAGAAACGTTCCACTAAACTTATTGCTAAATTACTGATCTGTATGTAAAGCTTAATTTAATTAAATAGAAGGCAAAAAAGGCTTACCCAAGTTGAGAAGTAATCTTTTTTTTTTAAATTGAAATGTTTGGCCAAGCTTTTAGAATAAAAAAAAAGTGCTTTTGAGTTGAAACAGAAGCAGTTTTGGAGAAGCAGAAAAAAATAGCTTCTTTCTAGAAAAATGCACTTAAATTGATGCTTAGAAGTACCTTTCAAATTAATTAACCAAACACAAACTACTTTTGACCAAAAATACTTTGAAAAATTATTTATCAAAATAAGCTAATTTTTTCAATTTGGCCAAACAAGCTATTAATCTTTATAATTTTATTAATGCCTTTGTTGATAATATAATCTGACAGGTAAACACCATAAATTTTTATAATTTTATTACTGCCTTAATTGATCAAATAATCTGACATGTGGGCCACCGCTGTAAACTTTCCTTGCTCCTGCTGATGTAGTGAGACTTGGTTTAGGAATATCACTTCTAATCTTCATTACAACTAAAAGATAATAGAGAAAGGAAGGGGCTGATACACTAAGTGGTCCTTTTGGTTGGAAAAGAGGTATCCCACGATTAACTTACTCCGCTGCAATCCTGGGATAAATAATTTTGAATTAATTATCCAATCAAACATGACTAAATTCGTCGTAAATTTAATTTCAGTAATAGTTATTTTTTATTCTTCGTACCAAACAAGCTTTAAAATGTTCTTTCTCTTCTATCTATCTTTTAAGTATAGGTGTTGTAAACTCTCTAGGTATTAACTTTATGTAAGGTGCAGCTCCAGATTTGATAATGTATGTAGGAGCGTTCTTTGGGTCTGGTGACTAATCATGTTTTCTTCCCTCTCTTTTTTCACTACTTTGATCAATTTTTCTTAAAATTCTTATTGAGATTTGATTACATGCATTCTTTGATGCTGTAACTTACATCCTGGGAAGTGAACTGATGAAATTTTCTTTTGGTCGTTAGTTTGATAATTTATGGACAAAGTCATGAAAAAGACAAAGGTTTGATTTAATAATAGGTACTTTGGTTTTCTTGAATTCCAATTTTTGTTCGAAAAAAAAAGGTTCTAATGTTACTTGCTTTTGTATATCTTTTGACAGACTTTTTAACCCTTTAAACAAATAATACAATCACTAAAAAAGGTCGGAGAGGCGTGGCAATCCAAGATGCCACTTATTAGAGTGTTAGACATAAGTCTTGTAGTGACAGAATTGTAGAAATGCCGCTTCAATCGCTAAGCTGGCATGCTCCACTTTCGTCAGCGGTTTGATTTCCCAGCCTTGTTGGCTTTTGAAATATTTTTGGCAACATTTCTAAAATATATATGCGCTAGAATTTGTTATTTTATATAAATTTTAGAATAACTGACACGAAATATACAGAAATGCATACATCCAAAAAAAAAAAGTAGCATCTTGCAAGTTAAGACTATCTAATCATTTTGCTATTGGCAAATCAGTCAAATAGGCTTACGATTCATCGTTTTGAGTCTTTACTTTTTCGTCGGATTATGTGTTAATACATCATACACCTGTTCCAATAGTACTTTTGTGACTTTAACCATTTTGAACTTATTCACGGGATACACTTATTCACATGAGATATACGGGCACGTATTCAGAAATTAGTAATTCAATAACTATGACATGCATGTTTCTCCCAATTACTTTCTAATTCTCCCATGAAGAGATATTTTACTGTATTTTTAACTAGTAATTGTGCTTTTCTTGAGCCGAGGGTCTATTGGAAACAACCTCTTTACCTTCGTAAGGTAGGGGTAAAGTCTCCGTACATAATTTACTCCTTAGATCCCACTTGTGTGATTATTGTTATTATTGTTGATGTTTTTGTCTTGGGAAACATATCATAATAAATATGCAAGAGTCTTTGTATTCTGTGTCCACTTCTCATCCTTCCTCTTCTCTTTTATATATTGTACTAGTTGTTGATCTGTTGTTCCTTTCCTCCTAGTTTCTGTGATGCTCCCTCAGCTTCAAATTTCAAAGATTCTCTTTCGACTTATTAATTGCGAGTTGTCACTTTTAAATATTGATGTTTTCTTACCTTCTTGTAGAGTGTTTAGCTGACCAATGATGCGTTGGACTTCCTCAGAGGAATCTTCCATACGTTTGACATTGATAGTGTATGCACATTCTCTCTCTCTAAAATTGTTGAAGTTATGCTGTACAAGTTCATCTCAGAGCCTGTTTGCTCTACTCGTCTTCATAGGGCGTGTTTGGTGTGATATACAATGTATTCTGTGGAAAATATTGGCGAACTAATTTCACAATTATCCTGGCATTGGTTGGACATAAAATTAGGTAACTGAAATAATAAAAGTTGGGCAGTGGGTCCGGGGAGAGGTTTATAATGATAATTTTGAGTGTTAAAAGGTTAACAGTATTTATATGGTGGCTAAATCAAATGATGTGGAGCAAGAGTTGAGATAGTAGTCAAGGAAAATTATTTATGTTTTCTTGAGCACAATATTGATATTAGACAACCAAACATTTCAGCAAGGAAAACGTTCTTTTAATTGTACGTCATACCAAATACATTGTTATTGTTGGAATGGGAGTGAGGTTTGGTTGCTTGGATTGGGGGAGATGGATTTGGTCGAAGGTACCACGGTTAATGGTCATTACATGTTCTATTTTTTCCTTCATCAGCTCTTATAGGTTTCCTTGCCACCATGTTGGCTTTTGGACTGTCTTGTCAGATGGGAACTTGTTCGCTTGGGCTGCAACGTTAGGACCTAGACTCTTATAGTGAAGTAGGATGTATAAGATCTTGCAATAAATAGTTAAATAGTTTATTTGATTTCAATAGTTTTGCTTTTAGTTTATAGAAAAGATTTTAGGTACTTGGTCAGCTATTTGTTCAGTTGTTTATTTATTTATTTTGGTTATTCTCTTTGTTGATTCTGGTTGTTTAGAGCGTCAATTTGATTTTATGAAATTTTTTACTGGTGATGTAAGATGTCATCTCACAACTTTAACAACTTTGTTTTTGATCTTAATCAGGATGGAGCACTTCGAACGAATGAGCTAGATGACTTGTTTTCCACTGCTCCAGGGAAGTAATATTGCTTTCCTACTATCATATACTTTGTTATATTCTCTTTGAATTATGTTAGATGAGGATCAATAATTTGATTTCAATATAGGCTCTTATGTTGGTAAGCATAATGAGTAGGCGATGTATCTGTGGCTTCTTTTTAAAGAGAGAAAAAGGTGCCTGTTAAGGCCCGCCATTATGAGTTGAGCAACATTTTACGGAGTTATCGTAAATAACCTTATTAAAAAAGAAGTTTAGTGAAGGAAATAAGTGCTTAATAGTCTATGAGCATGTTTTCAACAATCAGGAGAAACAATTATGAGCACTGCATTCTCTTGGTTGCACACTTTTATAAATGCGTGGTTAGGAGTAAAATGGTGATAAGGTGGTTTTGAAGCCATTTGTATTTATATCATACTTACTGATGGTTGTGATTTCATGGTCTTTGTAATTCAGCCCCTGGTGTGAAGCTCCGTTCAAGAATCCTGCGGAGAAGGATGCCTTGGAAGGACTCTCTCTTGATGGTTTTCTTTCGGAGGTGCATCTTACTGGAGTATTTTGGTCAACTTGCACATTTTCATATTCTATCTATGTCAAAGGATGGCAGTATGACATACTAAATGTTAATTGTTGGGGCTTATGGGAGTTGAAACATGGTTAGGGGTGTCATTTCTATGGATCTACGCTACTCGTTTGTCCGCTTGCTTGTCTAAGTTGCAACATGCAGTGCTTCCTTAGAGGTCCTTTTATGTTTGGTTTAATGTTTACCTGCACTAAAAATGTGAGCTATGCATAGTCGGTCTTAAGTCTGTTAAAAGGAGTGGGTTACAGTTGGTTAATGACGAGTATAAAAATAGCTGCGATGGAACCTTTAAATAGTGAACTCGAATAAAGCGGAATGTATAGAGAATTTATATAGCTAAACTCCAGTAGTTTGGGAACGGGATGAAGTCGGAGTGATTGATTTATCTGCATAGTGGTGTAACATTTATAATGCCTATATAGGAGCCTGTAAAAATTGTTGGAGCATGCCAGTTTCTAAACCTTCCACGTTACTATGTCTTTATTGTTATGCTAGGCATCAGAATTTTAATTTTTAAGCTGCCCTTATGTGATTTTAACTCTTTAGAGTGTTGTCTATAATTATATATATATTTTCGAATGGTATTGTTCTGATGGTTCTTTCTATCCTGTGGATGCAGTTGGCACTGATGACACTTCTTGATCCCATTTATAGTGTGGAGAATCTTATATACATTGGATATGCTGGTGTGCCTTCAACTGCTACTCGTGTAACTCGAAGAAGAAGGTTAGATCGCAAGAAGCAGCAACCAGATAGAAATGCCTATCAGTGTTTTGTTTTTAGGCTGGAAAATCAGCCATTCTTAATTGGTTTATTGGAAGGTTTCTCTTCTGAAGCTCTTGCTCATCAAGTTGTTTTCCTGAAATTTGAATGAGAAAGATTTTTGACTTGATGGCCATTTTCTGAGTGCTTATGTGATTTTATCCTTGTTATCTCTGTAATTTGTAATGCAGGCTACTCCCAGAAGAGTATGAATCAGCTACTGCTGATCAATATGGAGTAAATATTGTTGATCTAAGGGTAAGAGATCTTATCATTTTGGTTTCTCGAAAGATGAAGTTACTGATATGCATCATTACTAATTAAAACAAGTGGAATGTGGAAAAAGAAAAGACTGAATGATGCAAATAAATTTGATCTAAGTGTTATCAATGCCATCTATGAACAAGACAAGAAAAGACGTTGGTTAGCCTTGGAGAAGATCCAAGCGTACATAAATCTTGCTATGGACGAATCTTGTATTGAAGATGTATATTTGTGTTTATGTTGTATTATTATGTAGTTATTGAAGGCATTAATTCTTATTTGTTTGGTCCTTCGTGACTATTCTTTAAATTAGCCAAATTGTGGCCTTTTTGTTAATTAGTTGTTTCCTAGTTGATTTAGGTTAACTAGTTATTATTTTCCTAGTTGATTTAGGTAAAGAGGTTCTTGAATCCTCAAACGTTCCTAACGAGATTGCCTTGAATTCTTGAAGTTTTTGAACTTTAATTTGTTGTTCTTGAATATTTTGGTTGAAAAACATGGGAGAGGGCTAAGAAGTGTTACGGAGGCCAAATTTGAGGAGGAGAATAGGAAACTCTAATTCTAGTTCAAGAAGGAAACAACTCCCAATCCAAAAGGGAGAAGTTTCAAGGTGTTGAAATTCTTTTTGGACAAGGAGAGGAGGGGCTAATTTGTGTTGGAAAAGGAAAGGGGGGGACCCAAAATCCTAAGGACTAAGGAGAAAGGATTGGTCTTCTCCAAACTAAAGTGGGAAAGCTTCTAAAATTTCCTTATCTCTTCAATTTCGAAATTCTTCTTAATTTCACTACTTCTAATTAGTAATTCTTAGGTAATTTCCCTACTTAAGTAATTACTAATCTTTGAGCTTGTAGGACCTCATGCTAAAACTCAAAATTTCCACTTTCGTAGATAATTCTTGAAGGGTCGCTAAGGAACTTGGTCAATTAGAGGAAGGCAGTTTGAAGACAAGTGTGAAATCCTACCCAAAAAATTTTAGTGAACCCGAGAGTCATCAGAAAGTGAGAGAGAGAATTTTAACTAACCTTAACAGATTCTCTAGTCTTGTTTCTTTTGCAGGTACATGGCTACGAAAGGAGAAAAGGTTGTGACCAATATTACTTTAGCCGAGCTATGGGCTGAAGTAAAGGCACTTAGTATCCGAGTGGAGAACCTTGAAAGAACTACTTTTACTTGGAAGAATACCGGGGAAGGAACTAGTGATGGTTCTACCTTAAGACATGAACATGATTGTACTGTTTGTGAGGTAGAGAGTGACGAGGAGATTGAGGAAGATAAGGGAACTGATTTGATCGAGTGTGACGATGAAGTTTCTACTAACGTTCACCCCTTGCCTAGTGTTGTTAGTGTTGTTTTGCAGGAATACAGGGACATGTTTCCCGAGGAGATGCCGAGTGGACTACCTCCGTTGAGGGGAACGGAACACCAAATTGACTTTGTTCCGGGGTCACAAATTCTGAACAAACCCGCATATCGAAGCAATCCACAGGATACTAAGGAGTTGCAATGACAAGTGGATGAGCTATTGAATAAGGGGCTAGTTCGAGAGAGTCTAAGTCTGTGTGCCGTACCCGTGATCTTGGTTCTAAAGAAAGACGGCACCTGGAGGATGTGTGTTAATTGCCGAGCCGTCAACAAGATAACTGTAAAGTATCGTCATCCTATCCCTATGTTAGATGACATGCTAGATAAGTTTTGTGGTTCATGTGTGTTTTCTAAGATTGATCTTAGGTCCGGTTACCACCAAATCCGTATGAAACCGAGTGATGAGTGGAAAACTGCATTCAAGACCAAGTTTGGTCTATATGAATGGTTGGTGATGCCTTTTGGTCTCTCCAACGCACCTAGTATGTTCATGCGATTAATGAATCATGTGCTTAAACCGTTTCTTAATAAGTTTGTGGTTGTCTACTTTGATGATATCCTGATTTATAGTAGAAGTTTAGATGACCATGTTGATCACCTAAGGCAGGTGTTTGAAGTATTAAGAGCTGAAAAGTTATATGTTAATTACAAGAAGTGTGCCTTTTGTGTAGAGAAAGTTGTATTTCTAGGATTTGTTGTAAGTGTTAATGGTGTTGAAGTAGATGCATCTAAGGTAGAAGCTATTAGGGACTGGCCTACTCCTACTACTGTTTCACATGTTAGAAGTTTCCATGGACTAGCTAGTTTTTACAGACGCTTTGTTAAAGACTTTAGCACCATAGCAGCACCACTCACAGAATTGGTGAGAAAAGACACTCCTTTTGTGTGGGGGGAGCCGCAAGAGGGTGCCTTCCAAGAGTTGAAACGTAGGGTTAGTTCTGCCCCATTGTTACAATTACCTGATTTTAGTAAGGCGTTTGAAATTGAGTGTGACGCCTCAGGGGTGGGAATTGGAGGTGTTCTTATGCAAGATGGGAAGCCTATTTCCTATTTTAGTGAGAAGTTGAAGGGGGCTGCCTTGAATTACTCTACGTACGACAAAGAGTTGTATGCCCTTGTAAGAGCTTTAGCTCATTGGCAACATTACCTATGGCCTAAGGAATTCGTAATTAGGAGTGATCACGAGTCCCTCAAACATCTTAGGGGTCAAGAGAAGCTAAATAAACGACATGCCAAGTGGGTAGATTTCATTGAGAGTTTCCCTTACGTGATACATTACAAAAAGGGAAAGGAGAGTGTAGTAGCTGACGCACTATCTAGGAAGTTTGCTTTGGCTATCACGTTAGCGTCTAGGTTGGTGGATTTTGAGAGTATTAAGTCTATGTATGAGCATGACCTAAATTTAAGAGT
>MCJB01004358.1:37671-83121 GCA_002018475.1 Nicotiana obtusifolia
ATGTGAAATATATATATATATATATATATATATATATATATATATATATATATATATATATATATATATTAATTTTAAAAATAATAAAGCATTAAATTTTTCCTTGGGCCTTGGAATTATGAAAATAGTTACAAGCCAATAAGTAATTAAAATCAAAATCCTAATTTCCAAACCTAGTATGCTACTCTTACTGAAAATAATTTCAGCATATTCACTAGCAAGACACAAAGTATTCTAACGATTATGACTAGCAACTACAATGTATTGAATATGTTTCTTTCGTATGATTTAGATTTTTTTATCTTTTTGAATATTTAATCTTCTATAGACTTTATTCTTAAGTCCCAGCTTGGTTAATATCTTTCTACTCGTGTGATTTATTTTTTCTTTGTCTTTGCCTAGTTTCTTTTACACTGCTGTAGAGCAGTTCATAGCCATATTTCATGTTTCTTAATTCATCACCATTTAAAAATAAAACTGTATAGAGAGTTTTGTTAAATCATATAAAAAGTATGTATAGTATTGCATTCTATTTTTATTAGTGACTTTTACATGACATTTAAAAAAATACCGGAAATTAACCGAACCGTACCGATACGGAAGTGAAACCGATATAATTGAGACAGTTTTGAAAAATCTAATTTTAGTTATACATAATAGAACAACCGAAAAATTGGTATAAGTATAAAATATTATAAAATAACCGGGAATTATTGACACCCCTTAGTCTATCTCCATATTGTTATAGTTTTTATTCAAAATTCTTTTGAAACAAGTTTCTTTACCGTGTTTGGTTGTATGTTGGATTTCCTCTCTCCTTTGCATTTAATTTACTGCCTAAATTTGTAAATTAGCATAAGAACATGTATTCTGTACATTGGCAGGGGACTAAAAAAACTCTTGTGCTACGAGAGATACCAGAAGATGGGGTGAAAAAGTTTCTATCTAGCAAGGATGCTTTAGCAGATTGTGATATAGCGATATTTGTCCATGATAGGTAACCTTTAAAGCATCTTCGCTGAATCGATTCAACTGGTTTAAGTTTGTGCTTCTGAAATATCTCCCTTCCTCCCTAGTCCTCTGAACACAAATCTCCCTGTTTTTTTTCTTCTTAACTTTGACACTTTTATGCATGACTGGTTATTCTTCTCCATTGATTTCCATCAAGGTGTGTGATTTTAGATTTATGGGATTGTGAGCTTCTCATGTTTGTTTACACTTTTAAGTGGAGCTTCTAGTTAAGAAATCTCCTTTCCAAAAACATCGGCATATGAGCTTACATGTTTTTGGGTTTCATGGTTTTGGGGTCAATATTTGACCCCTCATGTGGTATTGTCTTCTATTTTTATCTTTTTGGACTTCTTGCAAGTTGCATCATCATTTGGGTGCCTATACTGGGGTGTCAGTGGGATTAGTGTGATTGTTAGAGAGCAGGAATAAGGAAATCTATTGGTTACTTATTTTGAATATCATTATCTAATTTGATCAACTTTTAGAGTGACATTGAAAATGATTTTTCCTAGTTGTTGAAGATATTTTAGTTCTTTAGTCGAGGGTCTATCGAAAACAATCTCTTTGCCCTTCCAGGGTAGGGGTAAGGCTGCGTACATCCTATCCTCCCAGACCCCACTTGTGGGATTACACTGGGTTGTTGTTGTTGTTGTTGTGTTATTGGTGTCTGGGACGTAGTTCTAACCTTATTGTTGTCTAGTACTTAGGTTCTCCAAGACTAAACGGACTTCTTATGGATATTTGACTGAAAGACTAACTTTGACTGTCTGTGTCCGTATAGCTTGACTTCTCTTTGTATTTTTAACAAAGCACCAAACGGGTAGAGGTGCTAAAAGTCTGAGGGGGATGATTTATTAGTGAGCACCCTTGTGCTATTAGAATAAATATCATGTCTTTTTAGTTTGGCACCCAGCTGGGATGGTTGGATTGAATTTTCATCATTTATACTTGAAGATAGGATGGTTCATGTGGAGTGTACAAATAATCTTTGTATTGAAGAATTCTCTGAATTATATCTTATGTCTATATGCTTTGTTGTCTGTCATTGTAACATGCAATTCTAACTCTATTGCTGTCACAGTTGGAGCTGCCGTAGCTCTGATGGGAAGGCAGCTTACCGTGTTTATGCGCACGGAAAGAATGCATCTAGCTGAAATGGTGAAGCAAAATATGCCAGTCATGCTGTCAATTATCAAGTTTCAATGTGCTGATTGCTATGCTTTTTTGTTTGGTTTTTCTGCTGGTGTGCCTCTTGCCCTCCCCGAAGTACAACTTGGAGAAAATGCAGCAAGTTTTGTGATCTCAGCTTTAGATTTGTTACATAGGTAGCTGCTTTCCTTTTGTAGCATTTCAGTTAGAAATCAATGAATGTGGGAGTCCTCAAGTGAAGTGGAGCAGCGACGATGGATCTGCTGCGAAATTTAAAAAAGGGAACTAAATGTGAACCTACCATTTTTCTTTTTTTTTGGGGTAAGCAAACGTGAACCTACCTTTTGATATATCATATTTTGGTTCATGTTGTCAGGGACTCGTATATATTATCTCGAAGGCTTCAAGACAAACAAATAATATCCACTTTCGTAGTTTTCATTATTCCTTGATGCACAATTTTTATAGGATAAGGCTCACAAATAAAAATGTGAGCCTTAGTTTTTAACAGCTACAGTTGTCCTGCAATGGAGAATCGATCCAAACTAAATTTGGAATAAAAATGAAAAGAAAATGATGATCTTGGTAGCCTATTTTTCGGGCTCGCCTTAACCGGCTTTGTTTGGACGAGTCAATACATAACTTTAATGGAATACTACAGCTCTGTGACTCATCCAAGATTCAACATTTGACAAATGACTTTTTAAAGTTGTAATATGGTTGCATTTAATCGTAATATTCTAGTATTAAAAAGAAAAATCATGTCGTAAGTTCACTGATTTCTTTTAATATTCAGCAAAGCGTGTGCAAATTCACTGGTAATTAATTTTCCTCTACCATTGTAACAAAATAAGTGAGAGCTAAAAATGCATCTTTTATTTCCTAAGGTTGATGTTGAAGGGAAGAAACATAGTAGTTACAGTAAATAATTTACTTAAACCGAAAAGAAGTACTCTTAGATAATTTATCTAACACTGCGACGGTAAAATCCAAATGTGCTAGTATCATACATTTGTTAACACGAACGAAAAATCCTTGTTAATTCAAAACCTAGTCCACCTCCACCAAGGAATAAAAAATTTGTTTATATCCTATTCCTATAGGATTATGGCTTGCTATATCATTATAAGAAGAGCAACAATCTCTTCCAAACCATTCACTACCCACTAGTTGAAGAACAACGCATCCACCAACCATTAATTCTATTTCTAGCATAGCAAATTAAAGACCTGTGCCCAATTTTAGCCAATTATAATATGGCAGCAGCAGCTGCTACATTAAGACTCAAGGTGCACTTCTTAAACCCAATACATTGAGGGAAGTTCAAAGATAGCCAGTTATAACTGGTAATTGAAAATTAGCTACAATTTCAAAAGTAATCGAAATTTAACCACTTTTTTATGTAAAAATAAAATTTGAACAAACAATTTTAAAAATCCGGAAAAATTCCAGCATAATATGCTGCACTTTGAATATTTTACATATGAGATTCCAACATAATGTGCTGGAATTTCATGATGTGATGGAGTTCCAATATAATATACTCGAAGTTTATACATATGAACTCTATATATGCTAGGGTGTTTTTGTTCAAATTTTACCTCCGCATTAAATAGTGGCTATTTTTCAATGACTTTGCAAAAGCTAACTATTTTTCAATTACAAGTCTGAAAAATGGCTATCCCATGCTATTTGTACCAGTACATTGCCATAAGTCTGATATCAACCAAACTAGCTTTCATGAAACTGTTGGTTTTCCACTTAGGGTTGCTCTTGTTGTAAACCATTGTGTCTCTGCATTAACTTGTTCTTGCACCATCATAGATCACAACACCGTGACAACCTTTTGGATTACTTATGACGATATCTTTTCCGATGTTGCAGGGGACATTATATCAAAAATAATATTTTTGGTGAATATTCCTTTCTCTTTAGATTACAAGCTACAGTGGACAAGTTTAAGCTATGAAAATGTCGAGACCACTGCCATGTTGGAGAATCATCGGGAGAGGTTAATTTCCAATGTAGTGGAGTTTGCTAGGAGTATGAAGAATTGTCCACCGTCGTCTTTGCGTTCTGATGAACATTGGTACATGGAGTTCAGGCAGATAATCAACAATTTGAAGCGAATGCACTACACTGCCACAGTGGCAAAGACTCACAGAGAGTTGACTTCACGAAGATGGAAAAATTAGTCTCTCTTGATGTAATTTCTACTCTGCATGTGCATGTTATCTGACCTCAAATGATTATAGGCTTCATAGCCCACCAAACCAATCATTTTGATTAGATTTTCAATTTAATAGTTCTTGTTATTTTTCAGATTATTTTTTGTGGATTAAAGTTTTAATTTTTCCTGGGTTTTTGGTATTTTTTTTGTATATATATATATTTTTGTTGGTCTGTAGTGCATGATTGAAAAGCAATGGCACAGTTGAATTAAAAGGAGAAGAAGCTATTTTCTTTCGGGCGGGGATGGAGAGGTAGAGAGAAAGAAAAAGAAAGAATGGAAATCTCAATTAACTTTAAAAGATTGTTGGGAAATAACGTTAGTTTTAGCTAGGGTGTAGGACTAAAAATGTATAGTTGTTGCCCTCCTCTCTCTGTATCTTTATGCATGAGATCCAGAGGAGTGCCAGTATGGCCACGAGCGTTACGAATGATTGATGATGCTTACCCTTTCCCTGAAGATTTAGCAAGTAAGATTCTGTTGTTGCGACTTGCGATTCAAATGCGTATGCAAGAACTGGCCTTGTCAATAGCCCCAGCTTTATAAGTAAACAGAGAGTAATTATTATGGAAAAAACAAACACCTTCCCCAGCTTCTTAATTATGACCGGGATGCACCCGATGATTCAGTTCCCATCACCTTCATTTCAGAGGATAAAATAGGAGAAACCCCTTTTTTAGTTGAAAAACCTGATAGGGGTCCTACTCCTGAGGATGCCTTGTTTTTGTTTCAGAAATATAATACTGAATATGACTTTAGATTGGCAGTGCGGAATCCTGCAACCAGGGCAGTAACCACCCTCCCTGCTGTCCACTTCCAACTTCAACCATTTTTCAGCGATATAATACGTACCTACAAGGTGGTTTGGTTTCGCTTTTTCTGGGATGAGAACAGAGGTTATCCCTTCTCTCATGCATATACAGCGGTCTTGGAAAATCCTTATTCAAAATCATCACAGAGAAATACTACAGGAATGTCCATAGCAGCTTACCTGAATAGGACTTATTACTGGCTGCTAAAGGGGGGAGGTTACTGCGGCATTCTTTCATTTGACTTTGGCAGTGAGGTGTTTGGAGAGATCAGAGGGCAAGATATTCCCCGCAATGATTTTCGGAGCCTGATATTGCTTGATGACTCCGTTAACCTCTTGACCCTAGGTGAAAGGGCAGATTATACTTTATGGGTTATGATCCAACCTGGTGTTTGGAACAAACTTCTTACCTTTTAATGCCTAACACATTAAGTCCGTGTATTGTGGCTTCTGGGAATCAAACCACAGTCGTTTTCCTAACTAAAAGTTCTCAGCTGGTTGCCTATGATGTTAAGACCCAAGAGATGAGGCATCTTGGATTTCGATCACAGGGCCAGAGGCATGCATATATGTTCAGTTTATTACTATAAGGAGAGCTTAGTAACAATTAAACGAGGAAATGGGGAGCTGGACTAACAAGATATGGCTTGTACAATGTCAAATTCCTTAGAAACTTTGTTTTGAACTATAGATGTTGTTTGAGTGGCGCAATTTTCGGCGCATGCTTTATAGAAGATGATCATTAATTTTTCATGGCTTTAGTTTTTGTTTATATTGAATTGGCTAGTTTAAATATAGACATTAAACATAGAGAAAAGTTACAGTTGAGGCATAAACCAGCAGTTAATTTTGAATCCCATCACAGTTCTGCAAAGACAGGTACACAAGTCAGAAAATTTTTCTCTGCAGCTTCAGGCCTGTCATTGGATACCTACACTTAGAAAGCTCTACAAGTGTATCCTCCAACTGTAGGTGAACAACTTGATATATCTTTATTTATCAAACCTTTTCCCCATGCAAAAATTCGGATAGGTCGATCAATCTGTAATTTCACATTGGCTTCTTTCTCGAGCTGCAAGCAGTACTTATCAAAGCTCTCAACACTTACGTGCAGTTGGAAATCAAGGGCTGCCAAGAATTTCATCTCCAGCTTGTTCAGTTCTTTTGTGGTTATTCCTCCTACTTTTGCATAATATGCATTGTTGTAGCAGCTGAAAAAAGTGTGAAAATCTCATAAGAAACTACAAAATTTTAGCTAAACAATTTCAACTATAACGTAACTGGATATTGGCGAAGGTTCTATCAAACACTCATCATCTGAAATTCTATTGAAAAAGCACGCAAACTTATAAACATAGAAATGAACTTTGTGACAGTTTGCAGCAGAATGGCAAGAATACTTACTCATCATCTACAAACTTGACAGCCAAGACAATGCTAGTGATAAGAAGCCGATGAACATTAAGCGATGTCAGTAAACAATCAGTCAGGTTGAGAAATCTCTCCAAGTATACATATGCAACCACGAAACACGAAGGGCTGAAGTTGGAATACTTAAAAATGCGCTCAACGTACTGCTGAACTGTTAGAACGGGAGCTCTTGTGCCATGGAAGACAGTCACAACACCTCTCTCTTTTGATCCCTTCATTGCCTTCTCATTCTTTTGAACTGTTTTCTCAAGAACAGAAGCTAAAATTGATAGAATCTTGGGATTTCCTTTATCTCCTCTATCGTATTCTTCCAACCCCATATTTGCATAAGTCCTAGAAATTGCAGATTTTGTACCAAAACCCTCTGCTCCCATGATCATTTCAGGGCTAGCTGCAGCAAGATATACAATTTTTAACACAATATTTATATATGACTTCTTCATATAGCTAGGAATAAAGGATTGCTAAGAATTATTTTTCCTTATTGTTTGGTTTTTCTTTTTGCCACAGAATTTTGTTCCTTTTGGCATTGCGTTGCTTCTACGTTGGTCAATATTTCTAGAGAATATCAACAAGGGGGGAACATGATGATGTTTATCTACAGCACAAGCACTATCAGCATAAAGCTACTGCACTAGCTTTTCCTAATTCTTTAATCAATAAATTACAATTCAAAGATAAAATGCTGAGTGTAATTAGGTTTAATTACATTTCCAGAAGCTCGGTAAAAAAGAAAAAGCGAATCCCCAATATAGTCAAGATTCTATCCATCCAAGGAAAATGACTATTCATCTAATCATCTCCTAACTTTCAGAAGGTGAGTTAACATTGCAATTTTCGTTGCAGTATAAAGAAATATGAAAACAAGAATTTAGAATAGTATAGATTTTTTTTTTTTTGAAGAATAGTATAGATGAAGAGCCCAAATGCGTATCTTGAACTAGAATTAGTTTACAAGGGGAGGAATAAAAAGAAAAGAAAATCAACCCAAGATTGCCTATGAACTATAATTCATGACTCATAGCTTGAATTCAATATTCTTGTTGTCATTTTGAGTTAGTAAAAAAATCATGAGTTGCTTTGGCATGAGAAATCAATGCAAGAAAGCAGTGTCATGCAATTAAGTAAGAGAATAACAGTACACCAACCACAGTGAAGGGAAAGGCGAAAATAATGATCAGATATAGGAAAGAAGCAGCTAAATTGAATCTCCAAGTAAAAGTGAAGGAAAGAGAAACCAAAAAACGAAAAGAAATGCATTTATTTTTGAATTTTTTCTTAGTAGAAGGCAGTAAACAGAGTAAAGAATAGACTTACAATGATTCTGCTTTTTGCTGCTTCTTCTCTCAGTAAATTTATTTGACAAGGCAATCACAAATCTAGCTGTTATTCTTGAAAGTTGGCTATTACGGTTATCATTCTTTCCTTCCCTTTTTTCTTTTTCTTCTTCCGACATAATTAATGATATAGTATAAAGTTTTAAAGTTGTATGGTGTAACTGTGTAAGTAATATTTACATGTTAGGTTAAAAAGGAAATTGCAAGTAAAAGTCTATAATATGTTAAATTATACTGTAAAGATCTTTACATAATATGTTAACTTAAATCCAAAGTTCAAAGATGGTAGGATGTTATAAAAATTAGCATAATATTAAATATCGTCAAAATCAAAAAGCAATTACTACACCACTTTAACATCTATATATATATTACCATATATAATTGCATTATGGTTAAGCTAAGTGGCAAGTTATTAAAAAGCCACTTGGCATTCTTAAAGTGAGTTTAAGGGGGAGATTTTCAAATAAGAAAATAGAACTTATATGGAATTCCATTTAATGAAAATCTTAATTGTTTTTAATTTAGTTTTGACTCTTATATGACAACCTTCAATTCAATTTTGTTAAGAATCTTTAATTGTTTTATCTCCGGCTAAGTTGTTTTTTTTTTGTCCATACAAATATGAAGAAGAAAAAAAAGAAAAGAAAAGAAAAGTGGAAATTTATTAAGATAATTAAAAGTTGTATCAATTTCCTATAATGATGCAGATGTCATATAAAATACTATAATTATGGCAACAAAAAAAGAGAAGACAAATCCATCAAAAAATTTATGGATATAAAAAGCTATAGGAATTACTTTAACAAAAAAGAAGTCGAAATAAATAAAGCTATATGAACTGTTAAAAAAGCAAAAGAGTAAATTTATCTTACACACACTACATTTGATATACAGAACTGTTTATGTGTTTGAAATATAATAACTAAGAGAGTATTTGTTTTCACGTTTTTTCCTTTTATTCAATTAAAAAAAAATAGAAGTAAATTTACTATAAGAGCAAAAGGACAAACAATAAATATATTGAAAGAAAAATTGATTATATTAGAAAATGAATAAAGGAAGATTGAAAGTAATCTATATATATATATATTAAAGGAATAAAGTTACCATCTATATATATATATATTAAAGGAATAAAGTTAATATATATAATTACATTGTGGTTAAGCCAAGTGGCAAGTTATTAAAAAGCCACTTGGCATTCTTAAAGTGAGTTTAAGGGGGAGATTTTCAAATAAGAAAATAGAACTTATATGGAATCCCATTTAATAAAAATCTTAATTTTTTTTAATTTAGTTTTGACTCATATATGGCAATCTTCAATTCAGTTTTGTTATGAATCTTTAATTGTTTCATCTCCGACTAAGTAGTTTCTTTTGTCCATACAAATATGAAGGAAAAAAAAAGACAAGAAAAGAAAAGGGGGGATTTATTAAGATAATTAAAAGCCGTATCATTTTCCTATAAGAATGCAGATGTCATATAGAATACTATAATTATGAAAACAAAAAAAGAGAAGACTAATCTATGGGTATCTATGTCTATATCTATATATATATTAAAGGAATAAAATTACCATATATAATAGCATTGTGGTTAAGTCAAGTGGCAAGTTATTAAAAAGCCACTTGGCATTCCTAAAGTGAGTTTAAGGGGGAGATTTTCAAATAAGAAAATAGAACTTATATGGAATCCTATTTAATGAAAATCTTATCTTTTTCTAAAATTTAGTTTTGACTCATATATGGCAATCTTCAATTCAATTTTGTTATGAATCTTTAATTGTTACATCTCCGACTAAGTAGTTTCTTTTGTCCATACAAATATGAAAGGAAAAAAAAAGAAAAGAAAAGAAAAGTGAGGATTTATTAAGATAATTAAAAGTTGTATATATTTCCTAGAAAGATGCAAATGTCATATAGAATATTATAATTATTGCAACAAAAAAAGAGAAGACAAATCCATCGAAAAATTTATGGATATAAAAAGTTATAGAAATTACTTTAACAAAAAGGAAGACGAAAAAAATAAAGCTATATGAACTGTTAAAAAAAAAAGAAGAGTAAATTGCTCTTCCACACACTACATTTGATATATAGAATTGTTTATGTGTTTGAAATATAGTAACTAAGAGAGTTTTATTGTTTTCACGTTTTTTCCTTTTATTCATTAAAAAAGTAGAAGTAAATTTACTATGAGAGCAAAAGGACAAACAACAAATATATTGAAAGGAAAATTGATTATATTAGAAGAAGAATAAAGGAAGATTGAAAGTAATCTATATATATATATATATATATATATATATATATATATATATATATATAAAACGAATAAAGTTATCATCTCTCTATAATTGCATTGTGGTTAAGCTAAGTGACAAGTTATTAAAAAGTCGCTTGGCATTCTTAAAGTGAGTTTAAGGGGGAGATTTTTAAATAAGAAATAGAACTTATATGGAATCCAATTTAATGAAAATCTTAATTTTTTAAATTTAGTTTTAACTCTTATATGGCAATCTTCAATTCAATTTTGTTATGAATCTTTAATTGTTTCATCTCTGGCTAAGTAGTTTCTTTTGTCCATACAACTATGAAGAAAAAAAAAAGAAAAGAAAAGAAAAGTGAGGATTTATTAAGATAATTAAAAGCTGTATCAATTTCCTATAAAGATGCTGATGTCATATAGAATACTATAATTATGGCAACAAAAAAAAGTGAAGACAATTCCATCGAAAAATCATGGGTATCTATATCTATATCTATATATATATATATATTAAAGGAATAAAGTTACCATATATAATTGCATTGTGGTTAAGCCAAGTTGGCAAGTTATGAAAAAGCCACTTTGCATTCTTAAAGTGAGTATAAGGGGAGATTTTCAAATAAGAAAATAGAGCTTATATGGAATCCAATTTAATGAAAATTTTAATTTTTTAATTTAGTTTTGACTCTTATATGGCAATCTTCAATTCAATTGTGTTATGAATCTTTAATTGTTTCATCTCCGGCTAAGTAGCTACTTTTGTCCATACAAACATGAAGAAAAAAAGAAGAAAAGAAAATAAAAGTGAGAATTTATTAAGATAATTAAAAGTTGTATCAATTTCCTATAAAGATGCAGATGTCATATAGAATACTATAATTATGACCACAAAAAAATAGAAGACAAATCCATCGAAAAATTCATGGATATAAAAAGATATAGGAATTACTTTAACAAAAAGGAGGACGAAATAAATCTATATATATTAAAGGAATAAAGTTACCATATATAATTGCATTGTAGTTAAGCCAAGTGGCAAGTTATGAAAAAGTCACTTTGCATTCTTAAAGTGAGTTTAACGGGAGATTTTCAAATAAGAAAATAGAACTTATATGGAATTCTATTTAATGAAAATCTTAATTGTTTTTAATTTAGTTTTGACTCTTATATGGCAATCTTCAATTCAATGTTGTTATGAATCTTTAATTGTTTTATCTCCGGCTAAGTTATTTTTTTTTTGTCCATACAAATATGAAGAAAAAAAAAAGAAAAGAAAAGAAAAGTGGGAATTTATTAAGATAATTAAAAGCTGTATCAATTTCCTATAAAGATGCAGATGTCATATAAAATACTATAATTATGGAAACAAAAAAAGAGAAGACAAATCCATCAAAAGATTTATGGATATAAAAAGCTATAGGAATTACTTTAACAAAAAGGAAGTAGAAATAAATAAAGCTATATGAACTGTTAAAAAAAGAGAGAGTAAATTTGTCTTACACACACTGCATTTGATATATAGAACTGTTTATGTCTTTTAAATATAGTAACTAAGAGAGTTTTATTTGTTTTCACGTTTTTTCCTTTTATTCATTAAAAAAAAAATAGAAGTAAATTTACTATAAGAGCAAAAGGACAAACAACAAATATATTGAAAGAAAAATTGATTATATTAGAAAAAGAATAAAGGAAGATTGAAAGTAGTGATTTAAAAATAATAATAAATATATTTATATTGATAGTAGGTCAAATCTTCTATTTGCATCTATCTATATATAAAATAAGAGGATAATTTAAAATATGATGAAACCAAGTGGCAAGCAAATAAAAAGTCACTTAGCAATTATAAGACAAAACTAATAATTAAGACTTTGAAAAGGAAACATGATTAATGGGAAGTAACTGAATGAAGTTATCTAAAGTATAATTAATAAAAGTAATTAAATGAAGTTGTCTAAAGCGTTAAATAGTTTAAGTAATCTAAATAACGTATTAAAAATATATAGAGATTGAATTAAGAATTTGTTTTTTGAAAGATAAAAGTATATTACTTTTAAATTTTGCCTCTAATTTCTAAGATCTAAAATAAATATAGTTATAAAATTAATTACACACATAAGAGTAAAGAACAAAAATTTAAAATAAAATTAAAACACAATATTCTATATTGAGAATAAAGGAGAACATAAATTTACGCTTGAAATAACGACATATGCGTTAAGCTATATGTTTAAGATCTATGTATCTTTTTTGTTATGTGTAATAATAATAATAATAATAATAATAATAATAATAATAATAATAATAATAATAATAATAATAATAAAAGTTTATATTCTTCTATCTATTTATTTGTTAAACAAAATCAAACAATAACTTATCCAAGCTTTTGAATTGAAAAAGAAAACTCCAAAGATGAAAAAATACCTTGATATTTTGGTAAAGTATAAAGTATGAGCGTATGTACTTCTATATTTTTTTGTTTATTATTAAATTAAATATTAGATGAAATAATTATATCAAATTTTATAATAAGGAAAATAATATAGAAAGAGGGGGTGGAGATAGTGCGAGAAGATTTTATATTTTGAGTAATGTAAAAAATAAAATAAAGATAACAAATGAATAATACTCAAAAATATTATTGATAAGTTTAAACATTAATCTGAGCTATAGAATAAAAGAACACATGAATAAAAGTAGATGAAATTTTTTATTACAATAAATCAAAATAACCAAAGTCATTGTTATATTGAGAGTAGCGGAAGATATCAATAATTTAAAATTATAGGTAACTTAATAATATGGACAAGAAATCAAAACAAAGGGAGAAAAAAAATATATAAATACAAAATTTCAGTGTTGAGATATATAAAAGGATAAGAGTTATTTCATCTTTGAGATGAGAAAGTTTTTGAAATAATTCATATGGTCATGCTATATAGATAAGATCTCGCAACTAAAAATAATATAATAGATAAAACTAAAATTAAAAATATAGACAATTGACATAATTCTAAGAAACAAATAAAATATAAATAAATATTTTAAATTTTTATGTGGTAATTTTAATAAAAAATTAAAAGTCAACTTTCGTACTAAATACAAAAAGGAAGGAGAATTTAATTTAATTGCTTATTGAAATTGATACTAAAATAATGATTATATAGTTATTAATATATTTATGACATATAACAAACGAACTTCTCTTATTAAACTTTGAACTAATTCAACACCTCGCATTCAGAAAAATAATATAACAATATTTATATTATAGATAAACGCTAAATAAAAAGAGTTAAAATATTATAGACAAAAACTAATATATAAAGAGAAGAATAGAGATATGATTTTATCCATACTTTAAATTTATTTGAAAAAATAAGTAAACAAATAATACTAAAAAATATTATTGATAAATTTGAACAACGAGAGAATTCTGAGAAATAGTCATACAAGATAAACTCAAGTTAAATTTTACGAGTAATACAAAACTATATCCCTTTTATTATATTAATGTGGTATGTTACTAAAAATTTCATTTCATAATTTGATAATACTAAGTAACGGATAATACAATTAGAATAAGCAAGGAACAAATTTTACTTTTAATTTTAGAAAAAATGTGGAAATATAAGACTTATAAGTAATATTATGATGAGAAAATTCGTACATATACTCATAATTAAAATTATAATAAATAAAGAGTCATGAAGGAAGAATATTACATAAAGAAAGAATCTAAGCGATAACGTAAAATGTATATATTAATTAATTTTTTTATATAGGAAGTTTTAGTTATTAAATAGAAGAATATAACTCATAATTCCATATTGAAAAATAATAAAAAAATAAAATAATATTATGATATTTATACATAAGATAAGAATATTATATATATATATATATATATATATATATATATAGAGAGAGAGAGAGAGAGAGAGAGAGAGAGATATCACAAAATAACAGTTACTAAAAATTTTAGTATATTTAAAAATAAAATTAAAATGCTTATATTTTATATTTTTGATAAATTTAAAATTATAATTTAAACCAAAAAAAAGATATTACATAATTTTAATTACAAGTATGAGAAAACTAATCAAATATTACAGTAGAAAAGAATGTATAAAAAGAGAGGAATAAGATAACATTAGAATATTTATAATTTAAATTAATTAATAAAAATAAGAGGTAAGTAAATAACACTCAAAAAATATATTGATAAATTTAGACAATTAAAGAATCTTAAACAGTAAAAATATAAAAATATTTTCAGAGTAAGAAAATATATATCAATGTTATACTATAGAAAAGTTATGGCAAACTATTAAGCCAATTGACAAGTTAATAAAAGTCATATTAGTAAATATTTAGTACTAAGAACTTGTTAATTTAATAAAAATAAATAATCTATTTAATTACCATATGATATATATCTTTTAATTATATAAATTTGTTATATTTCTTCACACTGTATTAAAAAAAAAATAGCAACTAAAATTTATTAAAATAATATAATATATTATATCATATTTTCAGAGGATTCTTTAAGTTTGTCCGCACATGGCGGGGGTATAACACTAGTTCTTGATTAAAATATCTTTACATAGAGACAAGGGATAAGAAAATTTCATGCATATTATTACTGAATAGAAAGAAAATATCAACATATGTACTGAACACGAATAACTTTTCAGTTACGCTAATTAGTAATTACAATATCTTTCTTTAATTCCACGTAGTTAATGCTAATTACAACAGTTCTTGCACTATTAGGTAATTTTAAAGCCTATTGCAGCTACGTTATCAATTATTTTCACTTCTTAAATGTTTTCTTATAAATAAAGAAAATAGCAATTGAAATCACTAATTTACCAATGTTACTCTAACATCCAATAATTGTAGCTAATTATTTTTGGGTTGATACTAATTAAGTCTGGAGTAGCTTATAAATTTTTGGAGAGGTTGTATTCTTTATCCTATATAATTGACAAACACATATAATTGCCTTTTATCTAATTTATAGGAGTTACTCCATCCGTTCACTTTTACTTGTACATTATTTCAAAAATAAATTTTTACTTCTACTTGTTCACTTTCACATATCAAGAGAAAAATAATTTATTTTTCTTGTTTTACCTTTAGCATTAATTACTCATTCTAAATCATTTTTCAAATTCATTAAGACTATACACCAATTCATATGGGTATCATGATAAATTATATACTTTATTTATTATTTTTTAAGAGATGTACAAAATTAATAATGGACAAATAAAAGTGATCGGAGATAGTAATTAGTAACCATCAGCAGTCCATTTAATTTGATAGTGCTCTACTTTGGAATAAAGCTAAATAAACTTTTGAGTGGTTACTTCGAACTTGACAAGCGGCAATGCTTGGTGTTGCCACTTGTGAAATCATCAAAGATCAGAATTTTGTAATAACAGATACAATTGAAAATGCGTTCCCAAATAGTGTTATCACTAGTCTTAAGTTACACGCGTTGCGCGTTTTGGCTGTCTAAATAAATAATATTTTTAAATAATTATACAAATATTTTATTAAAAATATGTTTGACTTATCATAAATAAAAGTGTAAATTTGTGAAATTGAAAAATATTAATTCCGCGTACCTAATTGAATAAAGGGAAGAAATTGCTATATAAAAGTTATCAATCATTGTTATATTAAAAATATAAGTCAATATACAAATACTGAAAATGCTTAAAAGAAATCAAATGATCATTATTTATAAAAAGAATATTTGTTCATAATTTTTGTTTGGGGGGGGGAGGGGGGGATGTAATTTCTAGTTTTTTATTTTTTTAAATCTTAGATTTTCTATCATGAAGTTTTATTTCTAAATTATCCATCAATAGTTTTTAAAACTGAACATATTCATATGATAAATATGGAATTTTTTTTCATTAATATATTTCTAAAAATATCTAATCGAGTGGATAAAAGATTAATTTCTGTAAATTTATAAGCTTTCAATATTATTTATTTAGCCTCCTTTCTATCTCTTTAGCTTTAAAAAATGGGTCAAAATTGTCATCCATGGACGTGTTCTTTGGATCCACGCAAGATAATATATTGTTTTTTTCATTGCTTTCAATTGACCTAACACATGGTATTTGAATAACTTTATTTAACTCCAAAATATGTGTGGGAAAAAGGAAGTACTCCTGAATCTAAAAGGACTTAAATTTGGGCGAAGGTTATAATGTGATTCTCATGTGTTATTATCCTTCTTTTATAAATTTATTATATTACATAGTTTAAATAAGAAAAATTTATGACACAAGATCTAGTTGATTTCAAATTCCTAATTATTAGAAAAATAATTAATTGTTTTTTCCTAAGTATTAGGAAATTAAATAAATAATTATTTTGTCTAGTATGAAAATAACTTTTTAAAGATAAAAAAGATAAACGATATTTCGATAAGGTCTTCATACTTTTACTATAGTACTAGAAAGTGCTTTCTAGCCCAATTTTGCAAAACAATAATATGTACATTTTTCATGATTGCTCATAGAAAGTAACAAAAAAGGAAATTAACTTACTCGAATAGACACTTGCAAAGGATTTGGGTGTTGCAAGAAGTAAATATTTAGGCTTATTAAAACATACAAATTTTCTTAGGGGAAATAGAATATTTCAACTGACTCCAATATCCATTTACACAAGCTGCTGTTTGCTTTGAATTTAATTGAGCATCTGATGACTATGATTTTCTTGAACTGATGGGGCATATATACACACATCATTATCAATTTCATTGGATATCTGTTGGTTTTCTTCAATAAATGAGATAATGCATTAATGTCACAAGCATTTTTTTCTATAATAATTGCTCTACTCATTAAAATGTTTGAAACGTTGCTTTTCTGAAGGCAGTAGAAATAACTTGCTCAAGCTGAGAAAACCAAAGGCCTTTACTAAAGGCTAACCATCTCAATGGGCCCCACATTTGTCCCTTTTATTTTATTTTTTATATTATTATTAAGTGTTTGAACGATAAATAGGAACTTCACGCTAATCTGTGCATTTAAGTAATTCACTTACTATCATTTATGGATAGAAGGTAAATTTATTATTCGGTACAAAAATCTTATAGGAGTAATGTTTAGATTAGGGATAAAAATGTTATTTAACTTTTGATGAACATTTTGATAATTTGAATTTATATTTAAGGCCTTCTTATTTTTTGTATGATATGATAAGATATGATGATAGGTGAATTTGATAATTCAAGAGTAAGCTCAGTTTGTTAGAAAATGACAACCACTTCAAAAATCTTATAAGCGACGCTAAATCATCAACGTCAGAACAATTCGCTAGTTGACCTATTACATCCATTTGTATTGCATTAAAGATATTTTGGTTCTTAAATTTATGCTTCTGAAAGTATTTTAAAATCAATTGAGCATCTCCTTTCTAAAGAGTTTTTTTTCCTTCTATCTTTTGGTACTCAAAAATAATTTTTAATATCTCTTTCTGTTAAATCGAGGTTCTCTATACTCTTAACCTAATAAATCATCAGTGATGTAATTTTACTTAAGGACGAATACCTGTCACGACTCGAAAATCTCACTTTTAGTACCGTGATGACGTCTAACATTTTACTTGCTAGGCAAGCCAACTTTAAAATAATTTATTCATTTTAACAGTTCAACTTAAATAATAAATAAGAAACCGAAATAACTGAAATAAATTCTAAAGTAAGGAGCGGAAAACATAACAACTGAAATATCTATTAAAACTCGAATCTGGCGTCATAAGTGCACGAGCTACTAGAATACAACAGATAAATGTCTGAATAAAAGTAAAGTTGTTTGAAAGGAAAATACACAGCTAAGATAAAGTGGGACGAGACTTCAGGGCTGCGAACGCCGAGCAGCTGTACCTCAAGTCTCCCCGTTGATAGTCAATCGAGCACGCTACTAACCGCCGTTGGGACCGACTCCAAAATCTGCACGAGAAGTGCAGAGTATAGTATGAGTACAACCGAACCCATGTACTCTGTAGTGTCGAGCCTAACTTCGACAAAATAGTGATGAGACTAAGGCGGGTCATTTACAATATAAATTGTACGCAGTATAAAATAATGACAGAAAAGGAAAATAGGGAAACGAAATAAGGCAATTAACTTAAGAAAATAACTCAATCCTCTACGAGACCCAGTGAATCCTAGAAATACCAATCCTTAGAGTCACATATGAAAGTACCGAAGCCAACACAACACAATAAGGAATAGAACACATAAACTGTTGCGGTGGGCAACCCGATCCCACCGCACAACACAATCCTCCCTTATTCTACCATATAAATATCAATAATAATAAATAAATATATGTTGTGGCGCGCAACCCGATCCCACCGTATCAATATAAATTTACCCTTATTTTACCATATCAATCCACTCTTATTTCACTCGTTGCAGCGTGCAACCCGATCCCACTGTACAGTATGAATAAATCGATAAGTCCATTTAAATCACAAAAGTCCTCTATGATTAATGGATATGAAGCAGAAAAAAAAGGGAATCTCGTCTCAAATTAAGAATCTCCATAATGAATACTAAACAACAAAACAGTTCAAATATATGACAACTAAGGGTACAAATAAGTCATTTCAAGCAGTAGCAGTAAATCATGGAAGCACAGGAAAATCTAACATTCTTAACATGAGAATAATAAGTGACAAGTAGCAAATAAGGCATGGGAAGCAATTAAAACATGTAACAGTTAAGGCATGTAATGATACAATTCATGAAATGCGTGACAAACAGGGAAACACGTATTTTGGCGATGTATATACACTCGTCACCTCGCATATACGCCGCAACACATGAATTTCACATAGCACATAACTCCAGGGTTCCTAATTTCCTCAAATCAATGGTAAACCCGACACTTACCTCACTCCACAATCAACTCAAAATTCAATCATGGCCTTGCTTTTCGAATAAGCCTCCGAACCAACCTAATGTAGCAAATTATTAACCAAACGATTCAAATTAAGCTTTAGAAACTACTCATGAATGAAAGAGGTTCAATTTAGATCATTATTGAAATATTCAACAAAAGTCAACACCTGGGATCGCTTGGTCAAAATCCGAGGTTCGGACCAAAGCTTGATCACCCATTTATCCTCGGGCCCGGTTATACAATTTGTTTCGAGATCCGACCTCAATTCGAGGTCTAAATTCTAATTTTACAAAATTTTCTAATTCTATCTAAATCCCCAATTTCTATCATGAAAGTCCTGAATTTAAGGTGAAAATCTTATGAAATGTAGTGGGTAATTGAAAGAAAGTAGGTTAGAGTCACTTACCAATGAATTAAGGAAGACAAGCTATTGGAAAAATCGCCTCTAGGGTGTTTAGGGTTGAGATTTTGAGAAAATGAGCTAAAATCCCGTCTATCTCAGCTTTTGACCAGGCGCAGATGTCGAAATTGCGAACCCCGCAAATGCGATACATATTTGCAAATGCAAAGAAGCTCCATATCTGCTATCATCGCATTTGTGATGATTTGTTCGCAAATGCGAATTGTGGTCCTTCGCAAATGTGACCCATTTGATCGCAAATGCGACCTCAGCTGACCCAACCCCTCTTCGCTGTGAAGATTTTCTTCGCAATTGACATGACAACAATTTGATTTTTTGCAAATGCGAACACTGACCTCATAATTGCAAGGTCAGAGATCTGCATCAGAGCAAATTTTTCACCAGCTATTTTCTAAGTCTAGAACCACTTCGAAGCCTATCTGAAACTCACCTGAGTCCTCGGGGCTCCAACCAAACATGCACACAAGTCCAAAAAGATCATACGAACTCGCTCGTGCGATCAAAACACCAAAATAACACCTAAAACTACAAATCAGACACCCAAACGAATGTAATTTTCAATAAAACTTAAGAACTTTCATTCTAACAACTGGACGTCCGAATCACGTCAAATCAACTCCATTTTGCATCAAAATTTGTAAAAAAGTCGTAATTACAATAATGAATCTATAGAAAGCTCCGGAATCAAAATCCGGATCCAATAGCAATAAAGTCAAATTGCGGTCAAATTTATAAATTCTTTAAACCTTTAAACTTCAAATTTTTCAATATGCGATAGCTCGAGCTAGGGACCTCTGAATTCGATTCCGGGCATGCGTCGAAGTCCCAAATCACGATACGTACCCACCATAACCGTCAAAATACTGATCCGGGTCCGTTTCTCAAAACCTTGATCGAAGTCAACTCAAATAAATTTTTTAAGGCACAAATTCACATTTTAATCAAATTTTCATATAAAAGCCTTCCGAAGAAAGACACGGACTGTGCACGCAAATCGAAAAAGGCTAAAAAGAACTATTTGAGGTTTTGAAATACAAAATTAAGGGTTAAAACTCTAGATAACCTATCAGATCATCACAATACTGGAATATCAAGTAAATCGATAAGAATTTTTTGCGCTTTAGTGTTTGTTCTTTTTTATAATAATTAATTAATGATGAAAGGAATAGAGAGACAATAATTTACGAGAATTATACCTATGTCAATGAATGGCAAAAAGCAAGTGGACTATAATAAAGAATACACCAAGATAGTACAAATTAGATATAATATTCTTTTTTTTTTGGTTCAAAGAGATAATATTGTTTGTAAGCACGTGATTTTTGCCACACCCAGAATACTCCTATAAAAATCAAAAATAGATTTCTTAATTTTTATCTGCCATTTTTAGGAATTTTAGTAGATTTCTTAATTGTTTACATTTTTTTTGCTTGTTTAATTCTTAATTAAATCATGAAAATACCAAAAACATCATGCATTGCATTTAGGATTTGTTTTTACATTTTTAGGATTAAATTAGTAATTATTTATTTTATAAAAATTAGAAAATTACGAAAATAGTTCACTTTTACATTTTTCTTAATCTTTAATCTTTAATTCTTAGAATTAACTGTTATTATAATTAGTTAATTAGCTTAATTTCACATTTAGGTAATTTAGGATTTTTAACTATTAGGATTTTTAATTTTAAAATAAAAAAAATTAAAAACAAAAGGAATTGGAGATAAAAACAAAAGAGGAACTCGGAATTGGGCTTGTATTTAAAATTTGACAAGCCCAAAGCATAGTTGCCCGGACCAGCCCAGGTCCAATCCCCCCTTATACCCAAACAACATCGTTTGGTCAAGCTTGATCTGAGCCGTTGATCCCAGGTGATCCAACGGCTCACAACTGACCCTCCCTCGCCTATATAAGTGTCCGAACTTACCCCCTTACCCCCCTTGAAACCCTAATTCGCCGCCCCTAAATTCCAGTGAAGAACTCGGCGGCTCACCGCCCAATCCACCCCTAAATTGACCCAAAATCACACCCTAGGACCACCTTCGCCTCCTCATTCCTAATCCCCAAACTATTTCCCTCAATGTTCCTTACAACTTCACAGATTTTAGATCTAAGAAGTTAAAAAACCTAGTTACACAGTTTGTTGTTTTTTCGTTTTGGTTTGAAACTCACACGAATCGATTGCTCTTGACAAGAGCAATCGTTTTAGGTTAGTTTTGACCCATTTCAAAATGTAACCGGAGTCCAGTCACTCATCTTTGACGACCTACGCTAGTCCCTCTTGCATGCCAGAATCCATGTGTGTTTGCTCACCAGAGTCAATATCATTATTCCAAAGTAACTCAAATAGGTATAGTTCTTTCCCTTTTCTAATGTTTTCACTTTGTAGTTCTTTTAAAATTCTGCTCTCTTTCTTTTAGTTTAGGTTTTCAATACTATACTTTGTCTGAATTTCTCAGTATAAATCGCTCATTAGCATAGTTAGCATGTTCAGTTAGTTGTCTGATTCACGTTTTAGTCTAGATTTGATAAATTACTGTAATTTAGCTCTGTTGTTAATGGTTCGAAAATGTCTGTAAATACTTGAACAAGGCAAGAACAAAAGAGGTAAATACTGAAGTATTGAAGGGCAGTTTAGGGAATTGGTCTGGAGAATCTCAGTTAGTTATGCAAGAAGCTTCTAGAGACGTCTAAAAATGCAATAAGACAAGTAAAATTAGGATAAAGCTGAGCCACAGGGGTAAAAGAGGAGTTTTAAAGAGTTTGAAGGACTGATTAGAATAAAAACAGAATTTCTGGGGGGATTTAGGAGATAAAACTTAGAGGAATCTTTTCTGCTACACCTAAGGAAACTTCTACAGATAAGGGAAGGGATTAAATTGCAACAAGGACAAAATAAATTAGGTCAAATTTGGGTAAAAAGGATCAAATTCAGAAGAAAGAGGGGCTGTAAATAATAAGATAGTACCTGAAAGAGGGACAACTGTCGAAATTGGTTGAAAAAGATGTTGATTTTCCTTATTTTCAGGGAGGGTGCATGTAAAACGATTATGAGATTTTTTCTTTATAAAAAGAAAAGCTCTCATTCTGCATTGGGAGATAATTTCTAGGCTAGCACTCACTCTCCCATACACAAAATCCCCTGCATAAAATTTTACATACATATTCTCTCACCTTCACTGATTTTCACTAGAAAACACACACTACTCCCTGCAAATTTTCAGAGAAAAGGTTTTAAAAGTTATTTCCTTTGCTGGTTTGCTGATTAATACTTGGGTGTTCAAAAAATTGAATCAAGTTGCTAAGGAGCTGTTTGTTACTGTTCTTTGCTTGAATCTGTTGTGCTTGCTTTGCTGAACTCCAAACTTCTGTCATTCAGCCTTTATTTTGCTTTTGGATCTTTTATTTGCTGTCAAGGTATGAGTTTCCAATTTCAAATAATGTAAATGTTGTTTGGATGATGCTATGTTATGAAATCTGCCATGATTATTCATTTTTCGTGTTCAAATGTCATGCTATGATGAATTTGAGTTAACTTTGAAATGCTGATGTATGAATTTAATATAGATTCGTGCGAGATTGTTCATACTGTTTTTGGTGGGATTATTCATATTACTTTGATGTTTTGTTAAGTTCATGTTGTATTGGAATGAGTTAATACTTAAACATATTGCAGTATATTTGTTGCTTAATTAAGAGTAGTGTTTGTGGTTAAAATGTATAAGCCAAGAGAGTGAAAAGGAAGTATTCTCACCCAGTATCATGTTCCAATTAGTAGAGATTCCAAGAGCAGAAAAGGAAGAAACAAACAGAGAAATTTTATTCATGGAGTAATGCGATTCGGTTCGGATACACTTCATTCAAGAATGCCACCGCCTATAGATTGTCTCCTGTAATATCTTGTTTTCTAAGTCTGTTAAAAGTTGGTTTGTAATAAATCGGTTTATTTGACCATTTTAATCAGCAAATCAGTAGGTCATTGGTTAATACTCTTGTGTTTGAGATTTTCCATATTTTGATTGGGTTTACCCATAATTGAACCAGTTGTGTGGTTGAATATCGACATGGGCCTGGCAAATTTTTGATATACACAGGCCCGTGTTGAATTGGCCTTCCTTCACTAGTTTGGGTTTCACGTTAAGCCCAGATTGTAATAAGTATAGGCCCGAATTATTTCATGGACTTGGAGGTGTCTGATGTTCGGTTGTCCTTCAAATTATTTCAGATGTTGTTATGTTTGAAATGTTCTCTGTTATATATCCATACCTTAAACTTTCGTAGTTTGCTTTTAGGCGCGATTAATAGACCATTATGACTATGGGTACGGTTTCTGTGACATAGTAACAATGCCAATTTTAGGGGTGTCTTTCATGTAACCCGATTTTGATAACTTCAAATAATAGAAGCCTTTGAAATAATTTGAGGTGCGCCATGACGGATAAAATCTCAAAAATACATGGCTCTCATTTAATCAATACTAAAATCTCTAGAAAATCGAGGCGTGCTATTCAGCGAATCTTCATGGCCCTCGAAAAGCTAAAACGCGTAGTTGCTTTAGGCGTGTTATTCTAATAATTCACTTTCCAAAACTCGGGTGCGCATTTATGCGATCCAAATCCAAATCTCAATGTTGAATAAAATGCGTTACGGATTACGGATGCATTTATGTGACGTGGTTCATGACACATTTTAAATAATGTTGTAATTTTCTAATAATTAAACAAAAGCGGTTAAAGCTAAAATGTACCATAGGCTAGAAACATGTATTAAAATCAGATAATAAGTCGATTATAATAGTTGAGCAACCGTGCTAGAACCACGGAATCCGAGGGTGCCTAACACCTTCCTTCGGGTTAACAGAATTCCTTACTCAGAATTTCTGGTTCGCAGACTTCACAAGGAAAGTCGAAAAATTTCCTCGATTTGGGATAAAAAAAATAAACCAGTGACTTGGGACACCAACCAAAATATTCCAAGTGGCGACTCTAAAAAAATAATAAAATAATTCCATTTCGAATAATGTCACTTTAATTGAAAAAACTCCCTTATATACTCCTCGGAGGTATACGAAAGGAGGTGTGACAGCTCTGTCGACTTTGCTGGGGATCGAACCCAGAATCTCTGGTTCAGGGTTCAAGAATTCGAGCTTAGAATAACTGTTATGCTTGGCTTTTATTATTATCTGATTTTATTACGTGTTGAGCCTAATGTGCTAAATGCCGCTTTTTACCGCTTTGATATTATTTGAATTGTATATAAAACTGTTACGAATCCTTCACTTCTCATCTTCGGGGATGTGCACGCTGGCCGTGACTCCCTATTCTATTAGTGTCATACCTTAAATAAGAAAGAGGCTGGACAAGTTACAAAGCCGGGTGGCCTTTTGGTGCCCTGTACGTAGCCCCCTCCTCGGCTCGAGTTGTCCGCTCGAGTACACAAGTCTAGAACAATACCCAGCTTTTCAGCTTAGAATAACATAACCTCATGCCGGATCCCTAGTAGGAATGTTTATTTGCATCATATGCATTTGACTTTGGGGACTCAACACAGGGTTGGGTCCGTCTAGGACAGGTGACCCCAGAATCAAAGACCATCTTGACGCATACTTTACGTGCTACTTGTGTATTCATTTACCTCGATTTGCGTGTTGACCGGCTGTTAGAATAAAAATTAAAAAATAAATAAAATTGAGGTATGAGAAAATTGAGAGTTGATTACCCATTTTTCAAAAAACCTGGTGTCCAAAATAAGCCGAAACTCTGCAAAAATTTTTTAAAAAAAAAAGTAGAAAAAAATAAAAATTGAGTTCAAAAAAATTTTCATGTCTTTTCTCCTTTTTTCTTCTTTCTTTTGGAGAATTTAAAAAAAAAAAAGAAAACGGAAAAAGGGAAAACAAAAATTAAAAAAAAAAAGAGAAAATCGAAAGAGGAATTTTGGAAAAAAAATTGAAAAAGCTTAAAATATTCTTTTTCTTGCTTTTGTAAATAAAAGCTCCAAAATATTTTGCTTTTTAAAGACTCCAAAAAAAAATACTTTCTTTCTTGATTTTTGATAAAAGCTCAGAAATTCGATATATTTTCCTTAAAAGTCCCTCTTTCAAGAATTATGAGGCAACATCTAAAATTAAAAAAAAAAAATTTCTTCCTTGGAAAAGATAAAACAAATGAAAAATTCAAGCAAAAATATTTTCTCATACTTTTGAAAATTCCCAAAGTTTAAATCAATCAAATTTTAGAAGTCGTTCTTTCAAAAAATAAAACAAAAAATAAAAATAAAAACAAAATCAAAAAATCCAGAAATACCTTTTCGTTTTTAAGCATTTTGTTTTTACTTAGAAAATTTCGAAAATGAAAATAAAAAGTGGTTATTCTATTTTAATTAGGTAGTGTCGTCTTTGCATAAATAGCTCAAATATCTCCAAAAGGGCGCCGGAAGGCTGTTTTTGCAAAAATGACCACCTATTTTAATTTTTGGCTACCTAGCAAGAACAGCCCTAAACTCTTCCCTTTCGAAGTGCTGAAGGGCCGTACTTGCAAAAGTAGCCATGTTATTTAAAGGTTTGCAAAATTGACTCCTTTTTGTAAAAATTTTTGCTTGTTTTAAATCAATCACCTTAATTTAAATGTGTAGAATGAGCACGAATCAAAATTTACCGATGGAAGTCTTGACTAAGATCCCTTTAGAGCTGCATATGTGGTGAAAAGATCTGGGGAATCAGGACAAGATAAGGTTAAATTGTATTTAGGTGGTCTCACCCGATGGATCCGGTCATTATAGACTTCTGTAAGAGGTACGGGGTATGTCTCGGTCAGATCCACCCATCATTATGAAGGATCGTAATCCTCCTTCGATTTTTTATGAATAATATCGACTCCTGTCGGTTCATCGTAGATCATCTATTCTGTTTGTACAGTCCCCAAATCTTCTGAAAGGGACCGATAAAGCTCACGCGCTGAGCTAAGTAAAGCCCAATTCTCAAGCATCGATGAACACCGAGATTGAGGCTAGCAGGGACGCTTTGCCCGGGTGAGGACCTCGGACTTGATTCCGGCTGAATCTAGGCCATTCCCCGAGAAGGGGAATGCATCACGTAAGTACAACTTCCCTTTCAATATTGAAATTATGCTCATCTCCCTTTTTCCTCATTGATGTTCGTGGTGATGCAGCTGTTGCTCAAGTCCTGAATGTTGTTCCTCGGTTAAAGGAATGGTTGAAGACATTATCTCACAGACTCCCTATTCCGAGCGCTCGTGGTGCAAACTTGCGAAGGGCCGTTGGGAGGCCCATTCCCATGGTAAGATCTTTTTCCCGAATAAGTTGTGCTGGCTTCTTCTTCAAGCATCACATTCTTATTATTATATTCTTTTTATTTCCTTTTTGCAGGCCTGCCTAAGACCGTCGAGCTTAGGCCTCCGGTTGGGGACGAGGACTTTCCAGCTGATTCTTCCACTTCGGGACAGTCTGGAGCCACATCAGGAGAGAAGGAAAGGAAGAGGGCCCTAAGTTCCCCGAGCTCAGAGAAAAGGAAACCAAGGAGAAGGCTGGTTCGAAAGTCAAAAGAAAGCTCCAGCTCCCGAGTGCCTGAATCAGACTCGCTCTACCGGCTCAGGGACGAGCCTGAGGAGGATGAGCTCGTTATTTCTCACGAGCCATCTATCTATGAGGATGGCAACTGAGGGGGAAGCGACGGAGGCTAATCCCCTTCAAGTTCATGAGGCTGGTGCCGAAGTAAGGGCCGAGATCTCTTAAGATGCCAGTTCCGCCTCGCCCGATGTTATAGATATATCCGGATCACCCTCGTTCATAGAGTCTATGTTTGATGAAGCCCGAGCAAAGAAGGAGCAATCCAATGAAGGAGTTGAGGGAGTGGTCAATCCCCTTCTTTGTTTCTTTGATTGGGTGGACTCAATCGCTTTGGAAGATTTCACCGGGTTGAGCGATTTAGAGTTGCCGAGGAAAAGTTCATCCTCGGAGGTCGGCAGGCTGAACTCGAGCCCGAGGTTGATCAACCGATTTCCTGCTCTGAGCATGGATCCTGGCCGGAAGCGATCAATCGTTATCATTGTCTCAGAGGATGCTCGGTTTCTTCGCCCTTATCGGGGTAGCTAGCGACCTCCGGTGCCTAGTAACCGATGAAGATCAGGCAAAAATGAACGAGGTAGATGCGCCATGCTTGTTTAACGAAGCACAAAAGGTGCTGAACCGGGTAAGGTGCTAACAAACGTTTTTTACTTTTCAACTTTAGTTCTTGATGATTCTAATATCTCTTCTCATATTTGTAGTCCTCGGTGCTGCATCATGAAACCTTGCTCTGGTACCGGATGAGCTGAGCCAACATGAGGCCGAAGTCAAAAAGCTTGCTGAGAAGAGAGACATGTATAAGCTTCTCAACAAGCAACGTGAAGGAGAAGTCAAGAGCCTTCGAGCCGAGTTGGATGTAGCTTAGAAAGAACACGCCGACCTGGTGGAACAGGTAAAAATCTTTTAAGTCAGTGATGACGAGCTAGACATGGTGACTAACGGTCAGAATCTGCAGGTCCAGCCGAAGGTTAATCGGGTCAACCAGCTCCGAGCCGAGATAGACGAGGTCAAGGCCATGGCTGAAGAGTGGAAGGGAAAAATGGACCGATTGGCTTCGGAAAAGGAGACTGCCCGGGAGAAGCTGTCCTTGGTGGAGGCCCAACTTCGAGTGGTGAGGGAGAAAGCTGAAGCCCGGTCCCAAAAATCGAAGACCTCCAGTCTCAACTAGGCTCGATCATTGCCGGGCGGGATACCCTCGCCAAGGAGCTTGAAGCGGCCAAGTCAGTGGCGGAAATAACCAAGGTTGATGCGGAAGAGATGATGGCCCAGTACAAAGCTGATGCTGAGGCAGCTAGGATCGCTTGAAAGCCATTGTCGAATATGTGAAGTTGCAGTCCCGAAGGGAGGCTCTCGAGGAAATTCATGTCCAGGGATTCGATTTATTGGCCGAGATCGAAAATGCTAAGAGGCTCGAGGACGAGGCCAAGAAGTTGGCGTATCCCGAGGACAAGGAAGACTTCGAGGGTTCGGGGGATCCGAGGACGGAGAAGACCCCGATGGCCCCGGTGATGAGGCAGGCTCCAGTGAAGATCAGGCTTTTTGGTGCCTTGTAGGTTTTTCTTCATTTTTGTACTTTTATATTTTTTGTCGAGGCCGTTGGTCTTTGTATAGTTTTATATATATACACAAGGCTCTTTTTTCCCTTTGACAATTTTCAAGTTTGTTCCTTTTTGCTTTTTCTTTACGATGGCAAAAGATCTCGAACGCCTTAGCACGCAATAATAAGGTCTTGTTTGGAGGTTCGAACAAGGCTCATTTTCGATGTAATTTTGGGTAAGACTCGCGGGGCTTGACATGATTAGAAGCTTTTCCCGTAGTGCTTACTTAGAATTTTTTAGGTTATAATTTTGCCGAGGGTAGCCTTTGAACCGGTTTAGAAATATTAAAGGCCTTATGTTTTGGTTACGGATCTCGAACGTTTTTGAGCCGTTCTAGGACGACCATAGCCTTTTAAGTTCGGGTGTTTCCCAATTGGCTTGTTACCCGGGCTTCGATACCCAAGCCATCCGGTCTTCCCCAGGACGACAGTCCCCAAACGGGGGTGGCCGTAGCCTTTAAAGTTCGGGCACTTCCTAATAGGTTTTGTGCTCCCAGTATTTGATAGGTCGAGCCGTCCGAGCTTGCCTTGGACGACAGTCTCCAAGTGAGGGTGATCTTTTGGATCCGTATAGGGGTGACCCTTGAGCTCGATGTCTTTAAGGAACAGAAGTGTAGTAGTTTTTAAGAGACAAAATATTTATCTACAAGGTAGAAACTTTATGTCATTTCTGTACGCAACACCCAAGGTTGCAAATGTGTACAAGTTTCGTGTTATGGCTTGAGTGGTCTATGTTGGCACAGTTCATTTGACCGTTTGGCCCTTACAATATCGAAAGGGCTATATCACATCGAGATGTCGATTTACTGTGGGCTTAGACGTTGATACCCGTGCCTACTAATCCACCAAGCCCAAATTGTTCGACCACAAAGTTTCTTTCCTTGCTAAAATTATTATCCAAGGGTGATGGCCCCTAGTATTTGAGGCCGATTATAGAGAAGGATCGGATACTGTTGATGTAATCCTTGACTTCGATCCATAGCCAATCTTCAATTATAAATTAGCATGATCCACTGTTGCCTCATTAAAAACCTTGCAGAAAACCCATTTGGGAAAAACCGGTTCAAGGAAAAAAGAGTTCAACGCGTGCTTTCAGGCCTAAAAGTTGTATCATTCCTTGGCCGTTACCTGCAAGTGTTAGTCTAATCCGTAATGTATGTAAAGAAAAGAACTGAATGGGGTCGTACCTTAGCAGTAGTATCATTTTAAGGGGGTTACGTTCCAGTTGTTCGGTAGTCGTTCGTCGTTCATTGCTTTGATTTTGCATGATCCTTTGCCGGTGATCTCGATAATTCAATATGGACCTTCCCAATTCGGTCCCAGCTTCCCTTCGTTCAGGTTCTGGGTATTTAGTGTCACCTTCCTCAACACCAAGTCCCCGACATTGAGATGTCAGAGGTTGGCTCTTCGATTGTAATACCTCTCGATCCATTATTTTTGGGCAGCCAACTGGACGAGGGCGGCCTCGCGCCTCTCGTCTAACAGTTCCAGGCTCGTACTTATGGCCTCATCGTTTGTCTTCGATTGCATAACGGAACCTGAGACTCGGTTCTCCTACTTCGATCGGTATTAAAGCTTCGACACCGTAGACCAATGAGAACGGGGTGGCCCCAGTGCTGGATTTTGAGGTCGTACGATATGCCCATAGGACTTGGGGCAAAATTTCCTTCCATTTTTCTTTGGCGCCGGTCAACCTCTTCTTGAGGTTTTGGAGTATGTTTGTTCGTGGACTCCGCTTGTCGGTTCCCACAAGGGTGATAGGGTATTGATAGGATCCTTTTGATCATATGGTCCTCAAAAAACTTGCTCATTTTGCTGCCGATGAACTGTTTCTCATTGTCGCACACGATCTCGGCCGGCATGCCGAAATGGCATATTATATGGTCCCAAATGAAATCAATAACTTCCTTCTCCCTGAATTTTTCAAATGCCTGGGCTTCCACCCATTTAGAAAAATATTCAGTCATAAATAATATAAATGAGCCTTATCGGGTGCCCATGGCAGGGGGCCGACGATGTCCATTCCCCATTTCATAAATGGCCAGGGTGACAAGACCGAATATAGTAGCTTCCCGAGCTGATGAATCATCGGAGCATGACTTTGACATCCGTAGCATTTTCGCACGAACTGCTTTGTGTCTTTTTTCATGTCGATCCAGTAGTAGGTGAGTCTGATTACCTTCCGAACCAACGATTCGGCACCCGAATGATTTTCGCAGGTGCCTTCGTGGACTTTTCTCAAAACATATTCGATATCTCCCGGTCCTAGACATATGGCGAGTAGGCCATCGAATGTTCTTCTGAATAGAGTATTGTCTTCGGACAAGCTAAACTGGGTCGCCTTTGTACGCAGAGCTCTCAATTCTTTAGGATCCAAGGGTATTTTTCTGGTCTTCAGGTAATCTAAATATTTGTTTCTCCCATCCCAGGTTAAGCTTGTCGAATTTATCTCGGCGTGGCCTTCTTCCACTACCGATTTTATGTATTGTACAACCGTTCCCCAGTTGAATTCATCATCATCGACCGATGATCCTAAGTTAGCAAAAGCATCGGCCTCGCTGTTTTGATCCCAAGGTACATGTTGCAAAGTCCATTCCTTGAACCGATGTAACTTCACCTGTATCTTATCCAGGTACCTTTGCATCCGTTCTTCTCTGACTTCGAACGTTCCATTGACATGGTTCACCACGAGGAGGGAATCACACTTAGCTTCGTTTACCTCGGCCCCTAGGGTTTTAGCCAATTAAGACCTGTGATCATGGCCTCATACTCGGCCTCGTTGTTAGTTAATTTTATAGTTCTAATAGATTGTCTAACTACATTACCCGTTGGTGGCTTCAACACAATGCCAAGCCTGGACCCCTTTGCGTTCGAGGCACCATCCGTAAAGACGGTCCAAATTCCGGAGGAGGTCCCCGAGTAACAACTCCTTCTCGACCTCAGGAATTAGGGCCGGCGTGAAGTCGGCCACAAAGTCCGCCAAAATATGAGATTTGATGGCGGTTCGAGGACGATATTTAATATCGTACCCGCTAATTTCCACGGCCTATTTGGCCAATCCACCCGAAAGTTCGGGCTTATACATTATGTTCCTCAATAGGTAAGTAGTCATGACACATATGAGATGTCATCGAAAATATGATTTTAACATCCTAGAGGAGCTTAGCAAAGCGAGTGCCAATTTTTCCAGGCGAGGATACCTAGTTTCGGCCTCGCCCAGAGTCCTGCTAACATAGTAGATAGGAAATTGCTTACCTTTCTCTTCCCGTACTAGGACTCCACTTACCGCTATCTCGGACACCGCTAGGTACAGGTACAACTATTCATATACCTTTGGAGTATGGAGCAAAGGCGGGCTCGAAAGGTACCAGTTAAGTTCTTCCAAGGCTTGTTAACACTCCGAGGTCCACGAGAAATTTTTCTTCTTCTTCAATAAAGAGAAGAACCGATGGCTCTTATCGGAGGACCTCGAAATGAACCAGCCTAACGCGGCTATGAGCCTGGTTAGCCTTTGAACGGTCTTGACATTGTCCACCATGGTAATGTCCTCTATGGCCTTGATTTTATCGGGATTGATCTCGATTCCCCGATTAGACACCATGAATCAGAGAAATTTCTCGGACCCGACTCTGAACGTGCATTTCTTCGAGTTCAACGTCATATTCTATTTCTTCAATATGTTGAAGGTTTCCTGCAAATGCTTCAAATGGTCCTCTGCTTGCAGGGACTTAACAACATATCGTCATTGTAAACCTCCATTAATTTTCCTATTTGATCTTCGAACATTCGATTTACTAGGCATTGGTAAGTGGCACCAGCGTTTTGTAGTCCGAATGACATTACGTTATAGCATTATGTGCCATACTTAGTGACAAAGGATGTTTTTCCTGGTCGCTTGGGGCCATCTGAATTTGATTGTACCTGGAATAGGCATCGAGAAAGCTAAGGATCTCGTGGCCGGCCGTCGCATCGATCATGCGCTCGATGTTGGGCAGAGGAAAAGAGTCCTTGGGGCATGCCTTATTCAAGTATTTGTAGTCTACATTCTTAATTTATTCCGTTTTTTAGGGACTACCACTACGTTTGCTAACCAATCCGAGTATTTTACCTCTCGGATGGACCTTATTTTAAGGAGTTTAGATACCTCGTCTTTGATGAATGCATTCTTGAATTCGGACTGAGGCCTCCTTTTCTATTTGACCAAGTGGAACTATGGATCTAGGCTCAGCTTATGGGTAGTTATCTCCAGTGAGATCCCTGTCATGTCGAGGTGGGACCAAGCGAAACAATCTATGTTATCCATAAGGAATTTAATGAGATTTTCCCCTGAGCTCGGGATTTAACCCCGTGCCAAGTAAACCTTACGATCGGGTAGGTGCTCGATCAATATGACTTGCTCCAGTTCTTCGACTGTTGATTTTGTTACAACCCATATCCACACGTGTTAGTTCATGCCATATGTTATTTAGCATAAATCCAAGAAGTAATTATCTTTGAGATGATAAGAAGTTAATCCTATTGGTCTTAAGCGATATAAGGGTGTACAAGGGTGATTTACAAGTATTAGGAGTTAAATGAATCAAGGATGTTGTAACTCATATTTTCGGGTAAACCTAGAGGTTCTTAATACAATCAAGAGGTCTTTTTTAAGGTATTTGAATCATATAATATCCGTATCATATGTCTTGAAGTCAAATGAGTTATGAAACAAAAGTTGTCGCGACTTAGGTTCATAATTTTACTTAAACATTAGGTCAAATGTTTCTAAGCTTTTCTCCCAATTTACAAGGAATTACGAGGTGATCTACCTACCAAATTAAAGATCTATGAGTCTAGTTTCCAACGCATTAAACTGTTTGTCAATACGATCTCGAAGTACAGAGATAATTGTATTTCCGCAGACCTGCGCAGATTGGTAGATGACAAGTAGGTGCATCACCTACTTGCCAAAATTAGAGGACAAAATTAAAAGTCCCAAAGTCGGCCAAGAGAGGAATTTTAAGGCATTATAAACTCAATTATTTCACCCTTATTTCAGACCTTCAAAACCAAATTGAACCCCTGCAACCCCTCCCCAAAAATCCCACACAAACCCTAATCGATTTTCCCTCTCTTTCAAGTTCTAACTGGGGGTGAAACCTAGAGTTTGAAGAACCAAGGAAAGGGCTGAGTTTTCCAAAAAGTAGGGTAATTTTAGTACTATCTTTCATACATTTTTTTCTCCTGTGAATTCATGGTAATTCGTTCTATACATGTAAGAACTCACGGGACGGTAATTGGAAGCAGTGAGTTCGAGTTATTCACTTGTAGCGGACTGTTTTGTGTTTCTGTTGGGCTACGTGTTTTACTACTGTTTTGTGGAGTTTTGGAGGAGAAGGGTGTGGAGAAACACCATATAGATTTAGGGTTGTGGGCTGATAGTTCTTCGTAATATTTTCGGGTCGTTGACATGACTACGGTGGCCATCGTATGTATGAAGTGATTAGCTTGTGCATGGACTGTTTTGGGAGGCTCAATATGATTATTATTGATGTTGTTTGGGCTGTTTGGTGATTGTTTTGAATTGTGTGAATTCATATGTATAGGGGAGGTGCTGCCCGTTTCATCATAAAATAGGTTGCGGTCGATACATAATAGTTATGACGCTTAAATGATAACGATAGTATCGTTTCTCTTATTGTATACTAAGGAGTTGTGACAGTTGCATAGCTTGAGATTGGGGCAGTATATACAAGGTATGTGAGGCTGTCCCTTTCCTTCTTTTGCACGACTTCGATGGTGCGTAATGTAATGAACGAGCTTCCAAAGAAACTCTACTCTTAGAAGCTAGCAGTACTTACATTGTTTCCCCTCTTATGGAACGATTGACATTGATGTTGCTTCTCTTGTTCTTATGTTATCAATGTTGTTGCTACTTTCTGATTCTTATAAGGTTCATGGTGAAGAGTTAGTCCTAATAACGTGTACAGAGGATACCAACCTTACGCCACTCCAAAAGGCTTAGAACGTATTTTCATGAGTCGAGCATGCATTATATATATGTATCTATTTTACTCTACCGAGCCGCGCTATAGTCGGCCGGGTACGGCACCTATTGTGCAACCACTGATAAGTTGGGTTTTATCGAGCTCCACGTGGCCGGGTACTATTCTACCGAGCCTTATGATGGCCGGGTACGTTTTTATCGAGCCTATTACGGTCGGGTATGATATGATGATGGTGATGCCTACAGAAGCGTATGTTTTAAAAGTTTATGTATATATACATATGTATCATGCATTTCATGTCAGTAGCCTTCAGAGGTACCCAGATGTTACAGGTTGTATATTCTCTATCCCTGCTTACATTACTGTTCGTACTTATGGTTCCCTGCCTTACATATTCAGTACTTTATTCGTACTGACATCCTTTTATTTGTGGATGCTACATGTCGTGCTGCAGGTCCTGATAGACAGGCAGGTGCAGCTCCCCCACCATAGTAGGCTGTCCAGTTCAGCGGTGATTGGCGAGATCCCTTCTCCGGACTTGTCGTGGTCTGGGTATGCATTTTTGTTATAGACATTATGGGTATGTCGGGACCCTGTTCCGGCTATGTTGCAGTACTTATGTTCCTTTAGAGGCTCATAGACAGGTGTCGACTCATGTATAGTTTGGTATGCCTTGTTGGCTGGTTTTTGTTGTATAGTCTTTCATGGTAGCGTGGTAGCTCATACCTTATATATAGTTTCTTGATTGTCTGGTCATCCCATGTTATGTATGCTCATGCCATCATATTTTATTGTTGGTTGTCCATGATCCATGTCTACCATTTATATTGATCTCGTCAGCCCTAAAAGATAATAAAGAAGGTTAGATAAAATGTACGTTGGTGCTCGGCAAGTATGGTCGGGTGCTAGTCATGGCCCTCCAGTTTGGGTCGTGACAGATTTGGTGGGGTCAGAATCATCGGGGGCTATGAAAGACCCGGGAACTCCATAGTCGTCGTCCTCACCCGTCCCCTGCTTCTCCGGTTGGGGCGGGGCCGATATCAGTAATTGCTATTTAGTTTTTCCATTGGTGACCAAGCTTAGATCCTTTGGTGTTGAAAGTGCGGATATCGGGACCACCTCGTCGACCCCGAACATCTCCTTTGCGGAGGGTTGTTCTCCGTAAATTGTTTTATTCCCTCCCGGCGTTAGGAATTTCAACACCTGGTGCATCGTCGAGGGTACTTCCCTCATGTTGTGAATCCATGGCCTCCCGAACAGATCATTGTACCTCATATCTCCTTCGATCATGTAGAACTTTATTTCCTAAATGGATCCGGCGGTGTTCACCGGTAATGTTATCTCTCCTTTAGTTATCTTGCATGCCATGTTGAATCCGTTTAGAACTCGGACTGCAGGCACGATTTGGTCCTGTAGACCTAGTTGCTCCACGAACCTCGATCTGATGATATTGGCCGAGCTACCTGGATCAATTAACACACGCTTAACTCGAGATTTATTTATGAGTATAGATATTACCAGTGCATCATTGTGGGCTGTACAACGCCTTCATCATCCCCGTCATTGAAAGACAAGGTTCCTTCCGGCACGTAATCTCGAGTCTGTTTTTTTCTTTTGATGGATACTTTGGTGCGTTTTAACATTGGTCCCTGGGGGACGTCGACCCCACCGATGATCATATTAATGACGTGCTGAGGTTCCTCCTGCTCGATCTGCTTACTAGAGTCCCTGTTCTTGAAATGGTTTTTTGCTCGATCGCTCAGAAATTCTCAAAGATCTCCGTTGTTGAATAGCCAAGCGACTTCCTCTCTCAATTGTCGGCAGTCTTCCATCTGGTGACCGCGAGTGCCATGGTATTTACACATTAGGTTAGGGTCCCTTTGGACTGGATCAAACTGTAGAGGTCAAGGCCACTTGGTGTCTTTGATGCGTCCGATGGAAGATACGATGGCAGTAACATCGACGTTGAAGTTGTACTTCGATAACCTTGGCGCTTCCTTGGGCCCGACAGGCCTGTCGAGACCGTTTTTGCTCTTGAGTCCCCGGTTATTTTGACCTCGATCACTCCTTCTTTCGTTTCTCACGGGGTTTCGCCCAGACCGATTTCCTCTTCGGTCTCCATTATATGGTTAATACCGATCCCTATTCTATCTTGGTTCACGATCGATGTGTCCCTTGGATCTGTTGATAGCTCTGGCGAGATAAACGGACCCCGAAGGGGCCCAAAGCTGATCATCTTCGACCCTGATTTTTAATTGATACCGGTTATGTACGTCGGCCCAAGTTAAGGCCAGATATTCTATCAGATTTTGCTTCAATTGCCGTGAAGCCAACGAGCTTCGAGTATTGAGTCCTTGGGTGAAGGCCTGAATGGCGCAATCATCCGTGACTGGAGGCAAGTCCATTCGTTCCATTTCAAATGGGGACACGAATTTCCTGAGCATCTCATTATCTCTCTGTTTCACTTTGAAAAGGTCCGACTTTCTAGTTTCGACCTTGATAGCCCCGGCGTGTGCTTTCACTAAGCAGTCTTCAAGTATAACAAATGAGTCAATAGAATTAGGGGGTAAGTTGTGATACCATATCATAATTTCCTTTGACAAAGTTTTCTCGAATTTTTTAAACAGGACAGACTCGATCTCATCATCCTCCAAGTCGTACCCTTTGATGGTGCACGTGTAGGAGGTCACACACTCATTTGGGTCAGTTGTTCCATGGTACTTAAATTCTTTGGGATTGGCTTCGGAGCTGCGCTCAGAGGGAAAGGTTTTTGAACAAACTTCTTGGAATCTTGGCCCTTCAATATCGGTGGCGCTCCTGGGATCTGATCGACCCTGGAATTGTAAGTTTCCACCTTTTTGTCATTGGCTTCGCTTTTCTTTTCTCCCAATTGTACCCATTTTGTTAGTTCCTCGAGCATTTTAATGATTTCGGGGTTAGTCCCGGGTTCAGCTTCACTCGGCCTCTCCGTGATTGGTTCGTTTTTGCGAGTGATTTTCCGGGACGGCTTGGGCTCAATTCTGCTGGGAGCACGACTTTGGTTGTGTAGCTGGGTTATATTTGCATGTTGAGCTTGTAGCATTTTCAAGATCACTCTCAAGCTGATCCCATCTCCTCCAATGTCGTGTGTATTTTGGGCCGTCGATCGGACTCCTCCGCGGACGCTGTTCTCAGGATCGGTAGGCAGGTTCGCATTGATGGCCACATGTGAGTTAGCGTCAATTGGGTCCATGACCGGAACTCCAATGGGATCGACAGGTGGCACCTCGTCACTGGGTACCATATTATTATTCTCACCGTGGTGACGGGACTCAGCATCCACATCTAGAGGTGCAGACGGGAGTTCGACATTTTGAACTTTGACGTAAAATTAAAGATACTTCAAAGAACAAGTGTAAAATAGGATGCAATTTAGAAATTTATATCAAATTGCCACTATTATCCTTAGCCCCACCGTGGGTGCCAAACTATTTACCCTTAAAATCGGATAACAATTAAATTTGTTAGTGGTTTTAAGGCTACACGGATTAACTTGATACAAATTAATAAATTGAGTTAGATGGAACAAATAAAGATATAATAAATTCAAACCACGCGAGGAGGATGATTCTAGCCTTAGTGAAATATTCACCCTCGATCTGGGCTCACAATGGCCAATACTGATGAACAAGAGGAAGAGCTATGAATAACAGTGAGAATAATAGTGTATTGCTTTGGGATGCGTGTTACCATGTCCTTAATGAATAATCAGACTCCCCTTTATATAGTAGGGAAGTTTTACCTTAAGTACAATTCTATAAAAGGTAATAAATCCCCCGTTTAATTGGTTACTGGATTCCCGCCGGTACGTGCCGCGATATGCGTCGTGATACTCGGTTGGTCGCGGATATTATGACCTTCCGTTAATCGAGTTCGACTGCTCAATAATGCTTTCCGAAGTCTTTTGGAATTTGGACTGATCCACGGGTCATGGCATCGATATACTCGAGGGCGGGCGTCGTGCCCCCGGTGCCTGACTCGATGAGTCCGTTACCTCAATTCCGGTTCCTTGCCGTCGTGTCCTTTTATCGATTTATTTTATCGGGAATCGGGCCTGCTTATGGGTCCGATTTCACCCGTATACAAATATTCTAACTTATCCCAAGAGTATTTCAAGAGAATTGAGTATATCTTAATGTTTTATTCTATAATATTTCTCGCAATTCTTTGATATTTCTGATACAAGATACAAAATAAATATAATGGAAATGGACCTCGAAAATCCACTAACAAAAACTTCTCATGCTTTAAGTTTCAAACTTCACATTATATTCCAGCACCGTCCAAATCTTTAATATTTCTGATACAAGATACTTCCTATCGTTCTATGCATTATTCCCTTTTCTTTAACTTTATATTTGCTTTCTTTTCATTTGTCTTATATGTTCCCTCTTTTTGATTCAAAAAAGTCCGTAAGGCTACAGCTTGACAGGTAAAAAGGTAATCCATGCCATGATTGGAGAATTTTAGGGGTTTGTTTGAAAATTTTCAAAACAGAATTTGCGAAGTAGGATTTTGAGTCTCTTTTTGCAAACTCATTTTGTTTGAGCTATTTTGTGTGATTCAAAAAGAGAAAAGAAAAGACTTACTAATTTTTACAAACGAAAACAGCTCAATAAAAAGAGTGGAGAAAAAACTAAAACAAACTTTGTCGCACGTATTAGTTACATGGAATGAAGTGTCTATGTGGTGATCTCGTTCAAAGAATAATTAGTAAGATGAATAAATTTTGATTGCAGAAAAATTAATTATTTGATGCCTACGTATATAAGCGAAAAGAAATAGTTTAAAAGAGAGTTGATATTAGAAGATCTGGATGTTGTTCTATATATCACTTCACCCTCTGATTAACTTGAAGTTCCTTGGTTGAATTCTGTTAATTGTCTGAGATCATTGAATACATGAGCAATTTCTTTGAGCAAATACAAATACAATTACATTTCTTTGCTTCTGTGTTGACAAATGTAAAATTACATGATGTAATAACACATGAAAGAGTTGAAAAAGTTATATATATATTCCTTTTACCACACTAACAAGAGCATTAGTAATCAATGTAACTCTGTGTAATTTCATCTAAGCATGAAGTTAAAGAATAAAATTGAGGACAGAATGGGAACAAAAATTACATAAAGCTAATCTGATTTATACAAGAATTCCAACTACAGGCCTTGAGAGAAAGGAACATTTGTAGAGGGCAACCAAGTATCTCCCATAGTAAAATTATAGACAGTAAAGTTCATTGCTTGTGAAGCATTCATTAAGTTATAACCAGGCCATTGTACTCTTGTTGTTGTATTAGCCCCTGGTCCATAATTCTCAAACTCCCCATAGTAAAGGGTGTCGAGTCCATTCGTTCCATTCCACTCTAACCATCCAACAGGCGCGATCACATCTCCTATATAAGACTGCATGATAACGGTCCTAGAGTAATTGTGCCATGGCCGGCCAAGAAAACTTAACGTGAGATTCATGTCCTGAGCCAAATCAGGTGCAGCTTGAATGGTGCAGTTCTGGATAGAAATGCCAGTGTTTTGATTGGGATCACTTCGGCCTTGTGCTGTGAAAATATTCTTCTGGTCTGGCATCGGTTTCCTAGCAAACAGATTGCAGTTTTGGAAAACTGCAGCTGCATTGCCAAAGATGAAGTCCACTGTACCATAGATATCGCATTCTCTGTAGAATTGTCTTAAAGAGTGCGTGTACAAAGTATCTTGATAGCCCTCAAAACGACATCTATAGAATGTGGAAAGGTCCGCATTGTTCCTTAGAGCTACAGCTTGGTGCTTCCAAGGACCAGCTAGGTTCTTGAATGTTATGTTTATGGCTACAAACCGTTCCCCTGAAACGGCTGCACACAGAAAAAAGATTTCATACTATAGCTTACCCTTTGCAAAAATGTAGTAGTAATACTTAAACATGACATTTTGGGAAGAATTTGGCTATTTGTAAAAGGCTTACTTACCAAAGGTTGCTGAATTATAGGTTGTCCAGCCGTCTATGACACTTCGATTACCAGCAATCACAGTGAGATCAACTCCTTCTCCAATCAACATAATATTTTTCTTGTTCTTGGGCACGACAACATACTCCTCGTAGTATCCTTGCTTCGCATAGATGAGAAAATAGCCATCTTCAATCATTGAGTTATTAGGCGCAAATGCAATGGCTTCTCCTATTGATGTAAAGTTGCAGCCACCATAAGGGCTAACTGTTACGGTTTGATTAATGTGAACACCATTTTCTACCAACTCGTCAAGAATCCTTCCACCCCTTTGATGAGACCTCTCCGATGCTTGTTTAACCTGCTTTAAGTGTGTAAATTTTTTTTTTGAAATTTTCTTTAAACAGATTCGTGCTAAATATGAAAATTCAAAAAGGTAGACGAAAGATATGTACATATATGGTCTGCCACAATTTATAGTACCATTAATATAACCTCAATCTCTTTGAGTAGCTATTTTAATCTCTTATGACTACCTTGGTAATTCATTGAAGTTTAAACCCCAAAACATCATAACTTTGTATTACTAGCACTAATAGTGATAGACTGCTTTAACCTATTTACTACACCTTTCTTACTTTTAGCCATTATCATTTAGATATTTTTTTCGTATATATACGAGATTTTAAACTTATTTACCCAGTTTTGTCTAAGTTTTAATATTTACAGAAAGTAACTAAAGTTTTTTTTACAAAATCTATACAAATTTGGTCAAAATCTACAATTTATCTACAACTTAAATACAAACTTTTTGTACAGAATCCGGTCAAAAACTATAATTTATGTACACTTTGTACACTACTTATATACAATTATGTAAGTTGTAGATATTTTGTATACCGTTTCTACACTCGACATACAAAATATATACAATTTGTTTATGTCTTCTTTTTCGAGTTTCAATCTAAAATCTCAACCAAAACCACCTCGAATCTTCACCAAATTGTCTCAAAATTAAAATATAAACTCCATAGGATATTTTCAATCATTTGCAACAACATCCAAATATCAAATTCAAAGCTTCTAAGCTTTCTAATGGATTAAAATAGTTTCCAATTCAATCTATTCACTTCTAATTAATACTATTTTGTTTATTGATTCCAAAAAGCTAGAAGAAATTAACGATCTTCCCCGTTCAAAAGTAATAATACGTTCATTATTTAACATAGATAAAAGTAGAAAATAAAAAAAAGAGAAAACATAATAGAATTGCTTGATGCCAAATCTCTTTTTTCTCGTAAAGGTATGGCTGAAGTTGAGGAAAAAGAGGCCAAACATTCTTCTGTTAATTTATAATTTTAGTTTTGAGGTGGAAGAGGGAGAGAAAATATGGAAGATCAAAGTCTAACACATTATTTTGTATAATATTGATAATTTGTATATGGATTTGTAATTAAGTTAAAACCTTACTAGTGAGGGTAAATAAGTTTCAAAATTAGTATACATAAATTGTAGATTTTGTAATTTTTCTTGCAGCAATAAACATTTGACATGCAAGATAATTCGTTTTTTTTTAAAAAAAATATGCACATAGAAGAGATTTAGTTAGCCATAAGAATAAAGCTCAAGAAGAATTTATGACCTAATACCCTTTCCTTTAACCCTTCAAATAAACAAGCCAATGTTTGAAGGAACAAGTCAAAGAGCTTAGATCTCAAACGGACATGTGCCATGTGGCAATACTATTGCTAGTAAATGAGACAATAGTTATAGCAAAGTTTTCCCAGTTATTTGATTCTTCTTACAAACTTTCATACACGCTAATTTAGCGTCTCCCTCATATAAATAATTTAATTTGATACGAAGTTATTACGAGTCACAAGAATTAATCATGATTTATGCTACATTAGTGCATACAAAAAGGTCGTATCTAGAATGGTTGTACAATTCATCACTGCTCTCTCTTGGTTCTATTCTTTATAACAGAATCAACCCAAAAAATAAAAAATTCTTTAACATAATCTTCATTAAATTTTCAATAAATCAATGTATGGTACGTTATGCTAAAACAAGTTGTACCTCATAAAATTAGATGAATATAATTAGAATTTATGCTCCATCGATATATATGATGTCTTAAACTTAGTGTCTAAAAAAGAACGAGACATGAGAATGTGCACATTTAACTGGCCCATTACATGTAGTCGGACCTCCCCTGGACAAAATGTCCCATAAAAGCTCCTGAATTTGTAATCACATAGTCAACCGACTGAATATCCCATCATTTTACTTCCCTCTTTCTTTCTTTCTTTCTTTTTTCTTCATCTTTTTCCAAACCTTTTCTCCTGTTTAACAATTTGTCTCGCAATTTTGCACGAGTAATTACTTTCTTTTTTCGGTCTTAATTTTTAATTTTGTTTGTTTTAAACAAATTACGATTACACTTGATAAAAAGAAAATGAGCTATATTAACTTTACATCTTAAAGGGTTCACGTATAAATAACATATTTTTTGTCATAATTGATCATCGGGGAGATGGTTATGTCAGAGGTGCTTGCCTTTACCAATTGTTTTTCTCCACGTGCACATTACATTAAACCAACAATTTGGCTATTGGTGGATGTAAGTACCAAATTCTGAAAAAGAAAGAAAGGATGTAGGAAATAAACCGCGACAGATTTTTTGGGGATGCAATCCAATATGGAGCTAAGGTAGGGACTCTATTGACTTTGAAGCCATAAGAATAGGGGCAGAAGTGAAATCAAACAGACTACATGTTTTTTTTTTGGGCGAGGATTTTTACGTTTGTCATGTTTCTTTTCTTTTATTCTTTTATGGAACCGTTTCTTTTACAATTCTGAAAACTGTTCTAATATGGTACTTCAAGTTTTAATTCTTAATAACTTGGGGAGTTACTATCATGTGGGCTGTGGCGATCTCAGGCCAATCAATAGAAAACGAGAAAGAGACAAAACTACCAGCTGTTCATCCTTAGAGCTAGTTGTGAGTAGAAGACAAAAGAGAATCAGTTACCCATTGCAGTATTGATGTTCTCCAAAACAAGATCTACCAACTACTTTCTTTTTCTATATAGAAAAAAAGAGAGACAAAATAGCATCAAAATAGGTTGTTAGTCTGTTGATCTTTCCGTAAGTTCACTTATGTCTTTTGCGATTGGGCTAAGCGCAACCAACTTTACTAGGCAATAGAAAAAAGAGAGACAGAAAAACTAGCCTTCCCTTCTAGTTGTGAGTAGAAAACAAAAGAGAGTAAGTTATCGTGTTTTATGCCTCATTATAAATGTTATTTCATTATTCTGATCTTTTTCACGAAAGGTTGATTAAAAAACACAGGATTACTTTTTTCTATTCAAATTGTAATTTGATCGCATGAGATTATTTCTTAATGTCTTTATCTGTCCTTTCTCCTATGCCCAAGGTTACTTTGGCTAAGCAGCTTTAATTTAAGAGTACTATCTCTTAAAATCCGAGCACATTACTAGAGTTCACTAAATTCTTACACCAGTTGCAGTAAAGATCTATCAATGGTTGACTCAATAATAACGGGCGGTGGAATAATCAATGCGAAGGCAGAAAAATAAATGACCAAAAATATTTGTTTGTGCTATATGGCATGGCAGAAATGACTCATTCACTTGTACGCACAGAGTTCAAAAATTAAAATTTTACACTAGTTGTATAATAACCTATTGCAATAAATTACTCCTATTTTATAATTTTAAGGCTACTAATCTCTCATACTATGAATTACTCCGATTGTTTTAAAAAGATTAACACTATTTTTTTATTAGTATATTAAAAAAAAGTGACACATTTTAATATTTCTTTTATATAAAGTATTTATAACTACATCAATTTTATACAGACTTCAAACTACAAGTTTTAAAAATTTTACAATCATCCAAATACTATGACTTATTTAAGAACGTATATAATTAAACTCGACATGGGTACCTTGGAAGCCATCAATCTTGAATCTCGTGCCCAGTACTCTTCCTCCATTAATCCTCTGTGCTCAGCCAACAATCCGCCAGTTTTTCTGGGTTTCCTTACGCGTCCCAATGCATGCGCCACCAACCCAAGAGACACGCTGTAGATTTCCGCCGCGTTGCTCAGCGGCGCCAACAATTCCGCCACCATGCTACTGCCTGCTTCTTTCAGTCCCTCATAACACGTCTGCTGATTCGTCACCACAGCACTAAGCAATGTCTGAATTTTTCCAACTAAAGCATCGGAAGTAGTGGCACCGTCGGCTGCTTTCAGCTCGGCGGAGATGGACTCTAAGTAATCGACTGTGAGCTCAGAGAGCTGGTGACAGTCATTTAAAGCACTAATCTCTTTGCTGTTCACAAATAGTGCTCTCCCTTTCTGGGTTGTAAGAAAATGTGCGATTAAGTTGGATAATTTGCCGGCATTTTTCTGGCATTGCTTCACAGAGAATTTGCTGTAGTCATTTGGTTTAGAAGGAGAATGCTGAAATGCAGAGAGAAGGGATCGGCAGAGTTTCGGATAAAGTGAGGATTTGCATGCGATGGAAGGTGATTGTGAAGGAGGAATACTTTGGCCGATAATTGGTAGAGCTAAAGAAAAAAAGATGAAGGGAATAGTGAGGAAGAAGAGTAGTGGCTGCTTTGACATTTTGGTTTGCTATCTCGTGGAACAAGGAAGGGGGGGG
>MCJB01004358.1:91096-116539 GCA_002018475.1 Nicotiana obtusifolia
ATGTCTATGCCTCGTGACGGCGTGTCACCCGATCCATGCAATCTAATCCTCGTGACGGCGTGTCACCCGATCCATGCATGTCTATTCCTCGTGGCGGCGTGCCACCCGATCCATTTTAAAACATTCAAATCATTTGGAAACAGCGTATGTGTTTCAAACCAAGTTGATGAAATGCTTCATGCAACAACAATGGCGGTATGCCCAATAACACCCTTGTAGGGTCCACACAACTGGCGATATGCCCAACATTATAATACAACATACAACAACAATCACCCTTGAAGGGTTCATATGACCGGCGCGAAGCCCAAACATGGCAATTAGCCCACTCACAATGATATCAATTGAGTTTCAGTCAAGAACACAGTAAAAATTATCAACCGGGATGGACCAAGTCCCAATCCCCATACATAAACAAGCCCATGCTCATCACCGAGCATGTACCTCACCTCATTACAGTATTAAGAGGTGCAATCCGGGGTTTCGAACCCTCAGGACATCATTTACAAGTATTACTCACCTCGAATTCGGCTAAATCCTTAGCCCGCGACGCTCTTGCCCTTTGTATTGGCCTTCTCGTGCGTCGAATCTATTCAATTTCACAATCATTATGTCAAATTAAGCTATGGGGTCAACACCCAAGCAAAAATAATCGGAATTACTATGAAATTCCCAATTCAGCAAAAACCCGGGCCCCGGACCCGCTTCTCGAAATTCAGAAATTATTACTAAAACATGTTCCTTATCTCTTTACGAGTTCACCCATATAAGATTCGTCGTATTCCGACTTCGAATCGGCCTTAATCCCCAATTTTCATATTTTCTTGAAATTGAGAAGAACCCTAGGTTCTTCTCTTTCACAAATTCGTGAATTTATGATGGGATTAAGCATAGAATTTACATTCTAAGACGGATTTAGGGCATAGAATACTTACCCGATGTTTTCCTTGAAGTTCCCTCTCTATTTGTTTCCAACTCTTCTTTAATCTTCTTCTTGAAAGCTCCCAATTTTTTCTAAGGGGTTGTAATCCCTTTTTCTTGTAAGATTTACCACGAAATCCTCTTTGCAAGTGTGTTTGTAGTTGATTTATAGGGATTCTTGTGTTTGGAAGATGTTCTCAGTCGTGGGTTATGTTTTGTATATCTGAAAGGGGTAAAATGAACCCTAAGTTCTATTTAACTTGGGTTAAAAGTCGAGCAAAATGCTGAAGGGAGTCAATTTCGCGACCCCTTATGTCATTTTCTTTTCTTTCTTTTACAAAGATTACTCTAACTTTTTCATACGGAGTCCGATTTGGACGATTCTTTTTGCTACGGCTCCGTAATTTCAAGACGGAGCTAATTCTTCAAACGAAATTGAATTTGGAAGTTGTTTGCTAATTTTAATATCAATTACACCAGAAAATCTGAGGTAAATGCTTTATAGAGCGGCGAATTTAGTCCCGTTGACCATTCAAAATTCACCCGAGACCCCCAGGACTTTATCCGAACATGCACACATGTTCTATAACCTCATTCAAACTTGTTTCAATCTTTGAACACTAAGATGAACATCGATTTATTAGATTTGCATCGAAAGCAATCCTATGAACTTCAAGGATCCTCAATTCGATCCTTCGATCCGAACCCGACCAAACGATGTCCGAATGGTCTAAAAATTTGCACGCAAGTCCAAAATCACATAAGGAACCTACAGCAACTTTCGGAATTTCATTCCGACTTACAGATCAAAATTCGACCTATCAACCGGTATTCCGAACTTCCTCGATTCAATTCTCACGCTGTTCGAGGTCTATTAAATTTATTCCGGTCACTCTTCTAAGTCATATATTCTCTCCCGAAGCTAGTCGAGTCGTCGGAATTCAAATCCGAGCCTTCTAACTCAAAAGTCAAATCCATGGTTGACTTTAGCGACTTAGACCTTCTTAAATGAGACCATTTGTCTCATATTCTTTCAATCACTTCGAGTACATTTAACTCGACTTAATTTCACACAACATAAATAATGAAATAGCTCGGGGAAATAAAGTGAGTCATTACAGAAGAGAAGATGAGCGTGGAGATGAATGGAACAGTAGAAAAATGAATACTCTGTATCTCATTACTTGTACAAGCTATATATATATACAAGGTTTTACTAACTACTCTAACCACCTCACTAACCAATCACGTGTATTATTAACTAACTAACTAACTCACTAATCTGTTAGCACATCAATAGACTAAATTACCCCTGTATTCAAGTTACATCTTTTGTCTCAACAATTTTCTGTTGCAAATATATATTAATAGGTTGAAGGAGGAGAAAATGGAGAAGAAATGTGAGAAAATTGGTCCAACAATTTCGACCTATTGCGGACTCCGGCCAATTGCTTAGTTTGAAACAAAGGCTATAAGCTATAACCTGTCAAAGCATTATCTTTCTCCCTCAATATTTTTTGAATTGATTTTCATCTTATTTGTGGAAGTCTTTCTTCGTTGCAAATCAACTAAAAGAAAAGGCAAAGTTATACAAATCATTCTCAAAATTGTGACCTCTCGTACAAACATTGATTCATAGAAATTGACGTTGCCATTTCTTGATTCAAAATGGCAATTAAGTTGCCATTTTGAACTTTATATCTTTGCTCCCTTATTTGAAACTCAGCTAGTCAGTATAACTCGTTATGAAATTGACGTTGTAGCTTAATGGTTGTAACTTCATCCTTAATTAATAAAGTGGTGCAGGATTCAGATCCGTCAATAGCCGTCATCTCTTCTTCCTTCCCGTTCTCCATTATTCACAATCTCGTGACCCTTCCGAAAAATTTATAAAAATACAGGCAGTTCATTGCTGTCATTAGCTCGTGTCGTGATGTTTGGTCAAGTTATATAACGGATGAATTCCTTGTTTTGTAAAAATATAGTACTCCTTATATATCTTAGTGTATAGCAACACGCAATAATATGCAGATTTCAGTTAACATGCAGGTCAATGTTTTGAGAAGGTTTATGCGAGGCATGTCACAATTAAGCATCTTAATGCGGTTGAACTTATTCTGCTCAATTTGTGACTCTTAATTTCAAAATAAGTAATCCGTGGGGATAATGAGTCCACAAACCAAATTGCATGGAAGGAAAAACATATATCACTCATTTAGAATTGAGTTGTCGATATTAGATAAAGAAAATTCACATTTTGAGATCAACTTCCTAAAAATTAGGAAACACCAATAAAAAATTTCACACCTAATAAATACCTACCGAAAAAAAATAATCTATCCACCAAAAGCATAAACAAATTTCCATATAATACTTGTCCGGCCTTGAGAAGAATAAATGTCCATTTACGGGTCCCAACCAATGATGATAAACTAAAAAGCGACATGTTTGACTAATCCGTTAATTAATTAAAAAATCTAGAATGTAACTACGTCAACGTGCGTCCATGCACTGCACCACCAAATGTAATCTCTTTCGATAGTCTTGAATTTTTCTCTTCCAAAAATTTTAATTTGTCTATAAAAACTAAACATTCGAAGTTATATAAATTTAGTTGAAACTTATATATAACAAAGCAACAAACCACAAAGACGTGCTATCCTGCAAAAGACAATGGCATCGCCTAAGCCAAAATCCTTTACATTTTCTCTCATATTTCTCTCCCTTTTCCTCCTCTACCTAATTCTAACTTGCAGACTAAGACCAAAACATCGTGAACTTCCAATCTCCATCCTAGAAAAACCAACAACTTTATTTAGACAAGATAATTTTCCCAAGCAATATGTCACTAGACAACCTCAATGGTTTCGACTTTTGCAAGACGAAATCAAGGATAAAACACTTAAAATCGGCCTCGTCAACTTTAATGATGTCTCATTTTTCGACTACGTTGGATTGCATGGGGCAGAAAATATGGAGACATTCGACGTGAAATTTCCAAGAGTTTTAGATAAAATAAAGTGGAAAGACTTGTTTCCGGAATGGATAGATGAAGACGAGGTTTCGACTAAGCCTACGTGCCCAGAAATTCCAATGCCGAATTTTGAAGAGTACGAGCAATTGGATATTGTTATTGCAAAGGTTCCATGTAAAAGAGGGGTTGGTTCTAGGGATGTTTTTAGGTTACAAGTTAACTTGGTAGTGGCTAACTTGTTGGTAAGGAGTGGTGGCAGCTGGAATAATAATAAACGGCCGCTGTATGCGGTGTTTATCGGCGATTGTGGGCCAATGTGGGAGATTTTCCGATGTGAAGACATGTTGTTGCATGAAGAGAATTTGTGGGTTTATAAGCCTGAGTTGAAAAGGCTGAAGCAAAAAATTCTTATGCCTGTTGGTAGTTGTCAGCTTGCTCGTCCATTTGCACAACAAGGTAATTTGTTTCTTACTTTCTTTCTTTCTAAGTTTACAGCCTCCAACCCTGTTTATATGATCTTGTTTGACTGGACATAGAGTTCAAGATAAAAAAAAAAGATTTTTTAAACTTGTGATCGAAGACGAACAATAAATATTTGTGTAGCTATATATAAAACATTTCATTTGCTTGTTTCTTTTTGTGTAATTGGGACACATGAAGTATTTGAATATTTTGAATAATTTTACCTTAACTTTTTAATTAATTTTACTGAATTAGCAGCAAGTTTTCTATCTCGGAGAGCACGAGCAAATTTGATATAGGTTCTCAAGTTATTAGTTCTATCTGCTTTTACATTTCGTAATTTGCTTGTTTGGGCGTTAAGACTCCTGTTGAGTCTGAATTCTCGAATTCATAATTTCATCTATAGAAAGTACCTAGGGAAAATTGAGAAAAACGCCGAAAATCAATTTTCCCAACATGTTACATTACATCAAGTAACTATTGTTAAAACATCATGTTACACAAATATAGAATATTAAATGCACCTACGTCTTTTCTTACACGACACATTTTTATCAAGCCAATAACTAACCAAGGAAAAAACAGACAGAACTTCTGGTCAAATTTTGGATAAATCATACTTTTGGCCACTTTTTATAGATTAAAGTGACCTAATTAGTGTAGATTTTTTTTACACACTGTATCCAAAAGTTAAACTCTTAATTAATAACGTGCAGCATCAACACTAGCCAAAACGACCAACAAACCAAGAGAAGCTTATGTGACAGTTCTCCATTCCTCAGAAGCCTATGTTTGTGGAGCAATAGCTTTGGCACAAAGCATCATTCAAACCAACTCTACTAGAGACCTTGTCCTCCTAGCAGATAATTCAATTTCTCCAAAATCCCTTCTTGGCCTTAGAACAGCAGGCTGGAAAATCAAGAAAATCAAAAGAATAAGAAGTTCACATGCTGCGAAAAATGCATATAATGAATGGAATTACAGCAAGCTCAGAATATGGCAACTCAGTGAATACGATAAAGTCATATTCATCGATTCAGATTTCGTGGTTTTTAGAAACATCGATCAATTCTTTTCTTATCCAGAACTATCAGCTGCTGGAAATGATGGTTACATTTTCAATTCGGGTATTATGATCATAGAACCATCAAAATGCAAGTTTCAAAATTTAATGAAGAAAAGGTTTGAAGTAGGTTCATATAACGGGGGTGATCAAGGCTTTTTAAATGAAATGTTTGCGTGGTGGCATAGGTGGCCTAGTAAATTAAATACTCTCAAGATTTTTGGAAATTCAAGTCATCGCGACCTTCGTGATGATTCGTATACTGTACATTATTTGGGATTAAAGCCATGGATGTGTTACGAAGACTATGATTGTAATTGGGATAAGGTGGAATCTCAAATTTTTGCGAGTGATTCAGCACATGAGAGGTGGTGGAAAGTGCACAACAAAATGCCTATGGAGCTTAGGCAATACTGTGCATTGACCCCAGAAATGGATGCAAGGATAATAAAGTGGAGGGCAAAAGCCAAGAAAGCTAAATATTCAGATGGCATTGGAGGATTCAAGTGAAAGATCCAAGAAGACTTCCCTATTGATGATATTTTTTATAAGTCTAACAAGAGATTCAAATCAAGTATACTAACAATTTCCCTTTCAGTATTTTGCAATATGTTATATTTCCAGCAAAATAGGCGCTCCGGTTTGGTTACAATATTTCTGTTGCATTATCTCTTTCCATTAGCTTAATGTTTATATGTATTCATCAAGTGTTCAATAGGTTACTTTTTAGTTCAAATGTCTAAATGAAAATTTTGACAAGTTTAAAAGGTTGTAGATGTATTTCGCCTATATTTTCTTGCTTTTATTTCTGGTAGGAAGTATACTGGAAATTGAACTTTATGTTTATGGCACGTGTTTCTCTAAATGTTTACTAATCTTCGAAAATTAAAAAACTTATAGTGGTTTCTAATTCCGCGTCATTTAGAGCGGTTTTGTTAGCAGAAAAAGACTCAACTTATCTACTGTTGGACATCTTCTTTTGACATTGAAATACTCACAACAAAATTTTTTGTTTTTTTTTAAAGAATTAACCCAAATAGCCGCTCACCCTACCACTTAAACTAAAAATAACCGGTGAATATATAATATATGCATAATTTATGTATTACATGTATATAATTATGTATAATCAATGTATAATTTATGTATATAGCTAGAAAAAGTAAACAACTAATATGGCCGGTTATTTGTGTAAAAATCCCTTCTTTTTTTTTTTGGTTAAAAGCTGAGATATTATAATTACTTAATATGTATCATTACAAAATAAGGCGCCATTTGTGGCCCTATTGTCCAAACTGATAGCAGCTTATCTCTTCTTCAATGTATACTGAATTTATATTAAGGTCTAAGGTCTAAGGACATCTAGCCTTATACAACTGAAGTTGAAAAAGAGGCTGAAAAATGGCGTAGTGCAGTGATTGTCTATGTGATAGGTGAAGCCCCAGGGTATAATGCTATGAGTTGCTGTGTACTAGCTCAAACCTGGAAGAATGTGGAGGTTCTAGAGATTTTCTTGCAAGAAGAGGGTTACTATGTGGTTCGGTTTCAATTAAAGGAGGATATGAAATCAATCTTCCATGCCGGACCATATACTATTAATAACAAGCCCATCATCCTCAAACCCCAGTTATCATATTTCGATTTGAATGAGGAATTTCTCGCTGAGATCCCCTTATGAGTTAGATTTCCTAAACTCCCTATGTGTTGCTGGGGATTCAACTCTCTTAGTCGGATTGCTAGTGCTATTGGAACCCCTCTGTTTGCGGACGAGTGCACCACTAAACAAACTAGGAGAATGCTGATCGAAATAAATGTAACTAAAGCCTTACCTAGTAAGGTGACTGTTTGTGATCAAAATGGTCGATAATTTCAGCAAGATATTATTCCTGATTAGAAAACTGAGTTCTGTGAAAAATGCCTAAAAATAGGACACGTGTGTCTCACACAGCCAGAAGGGGATCACGACAATTTGAAAGACCAAGAAGAAGGAGAAGGAGAAATCCCCCTCCTCACCAACAAAGGCCAGCCCTGTACAAGTGTGGAAGTTAGAGATGGACCCCAAGGAGGTACTACCTCTGTCTCTCAGCAGAACACTGATGCAGCTAAGTCTACTCCTTAATATGATATGGGTGAGCAAACTAGCTCTCAGATTCCCCTACAAAGAACATTAGATGCATAGCCTCAGAACACTATCAACAATCAAACTAGTATCCATTCCTTACCTGAGAGGTTAGAGGGAGGATATTACTTAAACAACTAGCAGAAGCATCAAGGTGAGTAAGCAACATTGTCGATGAGTATCTTCATGAACACAAGGAGCATAAATATCACAAAGAGTCCTGAACTAGGGAGCACAATAGAGTTCCTTGAGTTAAAGTCAGTAACCACTCGGAAAGGAGGTGGTCTTTGGATATCTGCGAGACATAGGACAAGAAGTCCATTAGCTTCTGTTAGTGGAATAAAACAATTAACCATTCAATGACTTGGTTGATATGGAATGTTAGGGGTGTTAACAAGAGGTATAAGCAAAAGGAACTGAGGAGTTTTTTTAAAGCTGAAACACATTAAACTAGCGGGTTTAATTGAACCACGAGTCAAAGAACCAAAAGCAAACCTAGTTAGTAGGAACATTGCCACAGGATGGATGATGCAGGGTAATTACCAAAAGGCAGCAAATGGAAGAATTTGGATCTTATGGGACGCTTCTATATATGATATTGACATTATTAGAATACAGGACCAGCTGATTCATTGTATGGTGAAGGGGAAAACAGATAGTATTGACTGTAACTTGACCATAATTTATGGATATAATACTATGGAGCAATGAAGGGTCTTGTGAGATCAACTGACTGAAATGGCTCAGAAGGTAACTACTTTTTGGATGGTATGTGGTGATTTTAATGCATTTATACCCCCAGGACATGTTGTTTGGTAATCCCAAAACTAGTGCTGAAGTGAAAGACTTCTCTGATTGCATCCGTAGCTTATTTCTTAGTGAGCTGCCTTAGAAGGGTGAATACTACACATGATCCAATAAGCAGCAAGGGGTGGATAGAATCTATGGCAGAATAGATAGAGCTTTTGGAAATGATGCCTGGATGATGAAATGAGGGCACATTTACACTGAGTATGACCTGCCTTATGTATATGATCACTTTCTCATGTTGTTTACCATTAAGATATCTCAATGGAAGGGCAAAACCCCTTTTAGATTCTTTAATATTTGGGCTGATCACAATGAGTTTGGAGCTACTGTTGCAAGGGTCTGGAGCCACAAGCTAGCTGAGGATCCAATGAAAAATATCTGGCTAAAGCTGGAAAAACTTAGACCCGAGCTCAAGAAAATCAATGTTGAGGACTTCAAAGAGATCTCTCAACAAATAGAGAATACCAGAAAGAAACTTAGGATGATTCAAGAGAAGCTGATAATGCAGTATTCAGATGACCTATTGGAGGTGGAAAAAAAAATACTATACTGAAGCTTAAGAAGTGGTCTTTAATTGAAGAGAGTGTCATGAAACAGAAGTCCAAAGTTAAATGGATACAATTTAGGGACTCAAACACAAAGAATTTCTTGGATGCCATGAAGGAAAGAAGCCAAAGAAAACAGATTGTGGAACTCAACTCCATTGCAGGCAACAAAATAACAAACACCATTGAGATAAAAGAAGAGATTATTAATATCTATAAAGAATTAATGGGTACCTCAGCACAGACACTACCTGCTATCGACAAGCAGGTCATGAAGCACTCCCAACCTCGGGGTCGTAGCGCCTAACATCTACTTTCTAGGCAAGCCGACGTGAGATAATTAAATAGTCAATTTTTAACAGTTAAAACACAATGATGATATACAACGAGAAATAGAAACCCAATCTGATACAGTACCAACATATATCATATGATAATATCTACTCTCAAGGATCCGCAGTTACGAGTACACGAGCAACCAGAAGTCTACAATCAGAGTCTGAAATAAATACAACTATTTCGAAGGAAAAGAACAGTAAAAGTGGGAAGAAGAAAGCGATTTCAAGGTCTGCGGACGCCAGCAGATCTACCTCAAGTCTCCGTATGCAATGACCCGAGTTGACGCACCTCACGCACCGCTGGAACCAATACCAGGATTTGCACAAGAAGTGCAAAAGTGTAGTACAACCAACCCAATGTACTCCGTAAGTGTCGAGCTTAACCTCGACGTGGTAGTGACGAGGCTATAACCGGACACATACGTAAATAAACATGTACAAGTATATATAAAGCAACAATAATAACAAGAAATGATAATGTACAAACTGAGAGGGACATGCAAAAGGGGGCAAATAAAACAGCTACGACAGGTATGAAATCACGAAATAGCCCGGTAAATCATCAACCAATGAAAGATAAACCAATAATATGAAAATGGCACGGCATCATCCTTCGTGCTTTTACTCTCCTCCTCGCTGTAAAGCCTCGTAAATTCAATGAATAATTTGGATCTAATTAGAGCTTAAGGATGTAATTTTACCAAACCCAAGCTACATGAATTATTTTAGTAGAACGGAGTTATTAAGATACTTGAAAATAATTATTTTATCAAAGAATGAGTGTTGGATTAATGGTAATTAAAAAGCTTATTAAAAACTCTTGAAAGAAAAATATTAATGTCACAAAGATGAAGGTTTGGACGAATGTTTGAGTTTTGGAGTGGCAGGGATAGATACACATTGTGGGACCCAAGGAATTATTTATTAAATGCCATGAAATTGAATAGTACACAAAGGAACAAAAGTTGTAGTGGAGGAAAATGATTGAGGAAAGATTAAAAAAAATTCAAAAACATGAGATGGACATAGGGGATAAACAAATGAAATGCGGCAAAGCTCATCACGTAAGCAGTGAACTGCATTGAAGGTGTCAAACCTTGCGTCCAACTTTGCTGAACGAGAAGGACGCGCGCGATGGAGATGCGAAGCATCCTTTATGGCTTCGATCTGTTGAATGTCTTTAAAGGCTATTATGGAGGAGGGTTGGGCTATTATTTGGGAGTTGGTTCTTAAAGACTTAGAGAGAGAGAAGGGAGCTCTCTACCATTAATACTTCTTCAAGGTAAGAATTTAATGTCCTTCTTGGTAGATTTGGTCCATTAAGTACATCTCTTAACTCTTCAATTACATGAAAATTATAGATTTTTGAAGAAAATCTCAAGAGCACTTCAAGGACACAAATCTTAAAACTTTTAGGGTTTGACAAAGAGGTAATTTCTTCACTCCAGTCTTATGTACTATACTCCATGGACGTAGTAGAGTATATTTATGAAGTTAGGGTTGTATTTAAACATTTATTCATGAAACCCTAGAAGCTAGTCCTGAAATTGAAGAGTTGGTTGATAGGGATGATGAATAATGTTAGGTCTTGTTTGAAAAATATTATTTTGAGTTTCTAGTGGAACGACTAGATCCCACAACAAGTTTAATGAATGAGTTGGAGTTAAATTCAAGGATTGACCTTCAAATGATGAAATGAGGATTTTTGCTAAACTTATGAAATTGGACTTAAGTGTTAGACACTTAGTTGGCTTAGTTGGTATTGTTGTGACGCGTTATTGAATTATGTGAGTTCGTATATGTAGATTGTGACTCGTTGGTATTATTGGATCATTTGGGGTAAGATTGAAAGCAATTTAAGGTACGTTGAAACTAACTACCCTTGGAGCTTTTCTCCGAAATCATATCGAAACACGATTAAACAGAAATTCTAAATGTGAGTCATAGCTTGTGGGTTCAAGTGAGTTGGGATTGTACTACTTCATGCATCATAAAAGGATTTAAGTGCTACGAATATTATTTTTCTTGAAATAATTTATTTTAAATTTTAAAACCAAATGAAGGAGGAATAACACTCGTAGTATTTTTGAAATGAAAATACATAAGTTGTGAAATATCTTGGATTTAACTATTCTCATAGTTGATTTGGCTTCGTTAATTGTCCTTGGATATTTTTTCTCAATAGGTCATGAAACTACACGTTTCGGTGTAGGCGTAGAACCCACCTTATTGTTGGGAACTACGGCAGAGTACTTCCCATGCGGGGGTACTATCGTGCTACTTTATTAGCATGGCTGAGCCGATTCGTGTGACACAACGATGAGACGACCTGAGCAAGTAGGGTATATGCTACTTGCCGCTAGGCATATAACCTAGTTGACTTTCTTCCGTGTCGGTGATTGTATAGTGCTCCCGGTAAATGAAAAATCTAACATGATTTTGCAATGATTAATGCTAAAGGAAGATTTTGAAATATGTTTTACCATATTATTTTATTTTATTTTCTAAATTTTTAATGATACGAAGGCTTCTTTCTTATATCAATTATTATCGCATATCTTATATCTTCTTAAGTCTTGTCCTATTTTCATTTGGGGAACGGTTCATGACTCGTACTAGGCATGTGGAGCTTGGCCTTTCGGCCACATTTTTATTTATGTTTTTAGGGACTGGACCTGAGCAGCTTAGGCCGCGTGGTTAGGACATCTATACATTTTCTGTTGACGTTTTTTTGGTGAGACTCCACACTTGTACTCGTGGAGGACTTTATTATATTATTATTCTTTTGAGCCACTAGGTTATGCCTTGGTTGGCTATTTCATTTCGTGTCATAGAGATTTCATAGACAATAGTAGTATTCATTTTTGGGTTGTAATCCTGTGGTTACTCATACGGTATGCGTGAGTGAAACTTCCTTTTATGCTTATGAAGTTTTCTTAAAAGGAAAATATCTACTTAAAGATATTATTCATGTTTAGTTTTATATCTTAAAATGATTGTATTTGAAGAGGCTTTCGCATCCCCCTATTTGGCATATAGATGAGTATTAATTTATGGGACGGTTCACTCGGGTTGGGTGGAGTACCGAGTGCCGATCACGTATTTTTTGGGCGTGACACTCACCATGTAATAATGAATAAATGAGATAAATGGCACGGCATCACCCTTCATGCTTTTACTCTCGTCCTCACCATGTAATAATGAATAAATAAATTCAAGAAATAAATAATGCGGAGAATAAATTTAACGTCAAATATGGTTTCGAGACACCGAGCTTCAACTTCCCAGAAATATTCAACAACTATGAAATAATTAATAATTATGAAACTAATAATCAAAGAAGTAATAATCTAACCTAAGCATGGATATCATAATTAACAATGCAATAAATCACAAATAAACAAGTTCCACCCGCATGCATTGACCCAATTACAACGTATAAGTACTTGTCACCTTACATATACGTTGTTCCAACACACAAAACACGTAGCAAATAAATCAAGAAGTCCTAATTCCTCAAGTCAAGGTTAACCACGTCACTTACCTTGCTCCACAATCAAATCAAAGTTCAATCGGGGCTTTTCCTCTAAAATTCGCCTCCAAACTAATCGAATCAAACTAAATATAGTTCAAATAATTCAAAATAAGCTTTAGAAACTAATCATAAGTGAAAAAGATTCAATGTTTAATGATTTTGAAAAAATTTAATGAAAGTCAACCCCGGGACCGCTTGGTCAAAACCCGAGATTCGGATCAAAACTCAATTACCCATTTACCCCCGAGCCCGATTAGTTGATTAGTTTTGAAATCCGACCTCAATTTGAGGTCTAAATCTCAATTTCTCAAAATCTTCAATTTCTACCTAAATCCCTAATTTCTACCATGAACAAGTATAGATTAAAGGCTAGAAATCAATGGGTGTTAATGGAAATGGAAAAAAACGAGTTAAAATCTACAAACCTATGAACTGGGAATGAAATTCCTCTTCAAAATCGTTTCTAAGCCGAACTCAAATGTGGAGATGGTGAAAAATGAAGAAAATCCCGACTTTGGGATATTTTAAATCGCTGGCTTCAGGTCTTCATCGCATTCGCGAAGGACATGACGCTATCGCGAAGCACAATAGCCCTATTGGCCTACGCGTTCACGATGTTCCTCACGCGTTCACAAAGGCTTCTTCCCCCTGGCCTTTACGTTCGCGAGCCACGGCTCGCGTTCGCGTAGAACATTTAGCAGATCCCCACCCAGGCCCTTACCCATCGCGTCGCGTGGTATTGGTCATGTTTACGAAGGTTGATCCTACCACTGCTTCGCGTTTGCAACCTCAACCTCACGTTCGCATAGAGGAAATCCCACACCAGCCCAGGTTACCTTTGGCGATCGCGAGAGTGGTTTCGCGATCACGAAGAACAAAGCACCAAACACCAGAATCTCTGAAACCAGCAATTCTTCTAAGTCGGATATGGTCTGTAGCCTATCCAATACTCACCCAAGCCCCTCAAGCTCCAAACCAAACGTGCACATAAGTATAATAACATCATACGAACTCGCTTACGTGATCAAAATACTAAAATAACACTTAGAACTATGAATCAGGCATCAAAATGCATGGAATTTTCAAAGAAGCTTAAGAACTTTCAAATTTACAACCGGACGTCCAAATCAACTCCTTTTTGTACCAAATTTTGCAGGCAAGTAATAAATAGTGAAATGATCATATACCAAGTTTCAGAACCGAAATCCGAACTAGGTAGAAACAAAGTCAACCTACGGTCAAACTTAGGAATTTTTTATTACTAGTTTTCAACAAATCACGTTAAATCAAGTTAGGGACTTCTAAATTCAATTTCGGGCATACCCAAGTCCCAAATCACGATATGGACCTACCGGGATTATCAAAATATTGATCCGGATCTGTTTACACAAAATATTGATCGTAGTCAACTCAAATCACCTAAAATTTACATTTTCTTTAGTTTTCACATAAAATTTTTTCCAAAAAAGACACGAACTGCGTATGCAAATCGAGGAAGGCTAAACAGAGCTATTTGAGGTCTCGGAACATAGAAATGAAGGCTAAAACTAGAAATGACCTATCAGGTCATCACATTCTCCACCTCTAATACAAACGTTCGTCCTCGAATGGACATAGAAAGGTACCTAGACTGGTGAAAATGTGTGGATATCTACTCTACATGTCGGACTCGGACTCCACGTGGCTGCCTTGATCGGCTGACCTCTCATTGTACGCTAACTGAAGGATAACTCTTAGACCTCATATTTCCGACCTGCCAGGCTAGAATGGCCACCAGCTCTTCCTCATAAGTCAAATCCTTGTCTAATTGGACGGAGCTGAAATCTAACACAAGGGATGGATCGTCGTAGTACTTCCGGAGCATGGAGATATGGAATATCGGGTGAACTGCTGATAAGCCAGGTGGTAGTGGAAGCTTGTAGGCCACCTCACCAACCTTCTCAAGAATCTCAAAGGGCCCAATATACCTAGGGCTCAGTTTTCCCTTCTTTCCGAATCTCATAACACCCTTCTTGGGTGAAACCCAAAGCAAAACCCTCTCTGCAACCATGAATACAACATCTCGAACTCTACGATCGGCATAACTCTTCTTCCTAGACTGAGCAGTGCGAAGTTGATCCTGAATCATCTTGACCTTTACCAAGGCTTCCTGAACCAAATTAGTACCAAAAAACCAAGCCTTTCCCGGCTCAAACTAACCAACTGGGGAACGGCACCGCCTCCCGTATAATGCTTCATAGGAAGCCATCTGAATACTCAATTGGTAGCTGTTGTTGTGGGCAAACTCTGCAAGCGGCAAGAACTGATCCCAAGACCAACGAAATCCATAATGCAGGCACGAAGCATATCCTCCAATAACTGAATGGTTTGCTCGAACTGACCGTCTTTCTAGGTTGGAATGTTGTACTCAACTCAACCCGTGTGCCTAACTCACGTTGTACGGTCCTCCAGAAGTTTGACGTGAATTGCGTACCCTGATCAGAAATGATGGACACCAGCACACCATAAAGAGGAATAATCTCACATATATAGATCTCAGCTAACCGCTCTGAAGAATAGGTAATTGCCACTAGAATGAAATGTGCCGACTTGGTTAACCTGTCCACAATGACCATGCGTCGAGCCTTCACATAAGAAATAACGTTGCTGGTATAATGACAAGGAGTCCCTCTCCACTCTAATCGAGGCAACCCCAGCATGGCTAATGTCACCGTATTGGCGTGACAGTCCAATATAGCATGATACGCTGATAGCCAATCCATGCCCAAAATAACATCTAACTCCACCATATCAAGAAGTATAAGATCTACACTAGTCTCAAGACTCTCATAGTAATCACACATGAACGATAGACACGATCTACAATAATAGAATCTCCCACAGGCATGGACACATACACAGCAGCACTCAAAGAATCACGAGGCACAACCAGGTATGAAGCAAAATAGGATGAAAAATAGGAATAAGTAGAGCCCGGATCAAATAGAACTGAAGCGTCTCTATGGAAAACTAGAACAATGTGATGACGGCGTCAGATGACTCGACCTCAAGTCTAGCCGGAAATGCATAAAAACGGGGCAGGGCCTCCACCTCTAACGGCCTGACCTCCACCTCTAATGGCCTGACCTCTACCTCTGGAAGCCTGACCCCCGCCTCTAGCTGGCTACGCCGACGATGAAGCAACCGGAACCGGAACCATGGCACAAGAACCCTGTTGATACATGTCGCCCTGTGATCTGGGGCAAAATCTAGAAAGGTGCCTCGAATCTCCACAAGTATAACAAGCCCTCGGCTACTATGGCTGTTGACTTTGGAACTAGCCTTGTTGACCTGGATAACCACTCTGATAACTCTAGATCAGAGGTGCACTAATAGGAGCTAATAGTGCACTCTAGGCTAACTGCTCCGGATGAGATACATAAGGACCACGACTACCCAAAGCATTGTAGGATGCCTGAAGCACTGACTGAAACGGCTTGGGAGGATGGCCTCTACCAATAGCACCCTGCCTCCAAATGAGGCACTACTGAAACCACCAAAATGACGAGGCCTCTTATCAGATACCGACCCCTCTCCTGACCACGAATCATCTCGATCCGCCTGGTAATCTCTACGGCTCTCTGAAAATAAATATCATCTCCGGTCTCCTTGGCCATCTGTAGGCTGATAGTGAAAGTGAGTCCATCAATGAATCTCCTCACTCTCTCCCTCTTAGTAGGGAGCGAGATAATGGCATGGCGAGCTAGGTCCACAAATCGAGTCTCATACTAGGTAATAGTCATGCTACCCTGCTGAAGACACTCAAACTGCCTGCGGTAATCCTCTCTCAAAGTAAAAGGAATGAAATTCTCTAGAAATAGCTGTGAAACCTGATCCTAGGTAAGTGGAGGCCAACCACCTGGTCTATTCGACACATAGTCCCTCCACCATCTCCTGGTAGAACTGGTCCTCTGGAACATTGCAAAATCGACCCCATTGACCTCAACTATACCCATGTTGCACCACACCTCGTGGCAATGGTCCAAGTAATCTTGTGGGTCGTCAAAAGGTGCACCGCTGAAATGAACGGGAAAAAGCTTGGTAAACTTATCCAACCTCAACAAGGCCTCAGAAGACATAACGGGCATATCACTGGCCTGTGCCGTAACAACCGGCTGAACCACGCCAACTGGCTGGGCTGCTGAAGTCTGATACTAGGGAGCAACCTGCTCCGGGGTTGAGTAGCGGGAGTCTGTGCTCCTCCCCCAGCCCAAAAGACAGTTGGTGCCACCAATAATGCACCGGTCTGGGCCACACTCTCCATAAGGCCCACCAAGAGGACTAGAGCGTCCTGAAGTACTGGAGTGGCTATGAACCCCTCGGGGACCGGAGCTGCTCCGACGGGTACGGTCTGAGCTGGGACCTCCTCCTCATGATCAATCCGAGGCTCCACTGCCGGTGCTGCTGCTCGAGCTCTAGGCTGAGCTCTGCCTCTGCCTCTGCCTCTGCCTCGGCCCTTGGCTTGACCTCGACCTCGGCCTCTACCCCAAGTAGTAGCTGCCACAGGGGGCTCCGGCTCCTGTCCGGCTGCAGGTGATGTGCGTGTTCTCGCCATCTGCGAGAGAACAAGAATAGAATTATTCAATAATCTATGATAGAATAAAATCACACAATAGAGAAGGAAAGAAATGAATTTTTTCCTAAAACTCCATAGCCTCTGGAAGATAAGTACAGACGTCTCCATACCGATCCTCCAGACTCTACTAAGCTTGCTCATAACTCGTGAGACCTAGGCAACCTAGTGCTCTGATACCAACTTTTCACGATCCGGAATCCCAACCTCGGGGTCGTAATGGCGCCTAACATCCACTTGCTAGGCAAGCCAACGTGAGATAATTAAATAGCCAATTTTTAACAATTAGAACACAATGATGATATACAATAAGAAATGGAAACCCAATCTGATACAGTACCAACATAAGTCATGTGATAATATCTACTCCCAAGGATCCGGAGTCACGAGTACACGAGCAACTAGAAGTCTACAAACGGAGTCTGAAATAAATACAACTGTTTCGAAGGAAATGAAAGTAAAAGTGGGAAGAGGAAGGGGACTTCAAGGTCTGCGGACGCCAGCGGATCTATCTCAAGTCTCCGTATGCAATGATCCGAGCTGGCACACCTCACCGAGCGCTGAGACCAATACCAAGACCTACACAAGAAGTGTAGAAGTGTAGTATGACTACAACCGACCCAATGTACTCCGTAAGTATCGAGCCTAACCTCAACGACGTAGTGATGATGCTATGACAGGACACATAAGTAAATAAACATGTACAAGTATATATAAAGCAGCAATAACAACGGGAAATGATAACGTACAAACTGGAAGGGGACATGCTAAGGGGGGCAAGTATAACAACTACGACAGATATGAAATCACGAAATCTTAGTCAATGATAATCATTTTTAAAACTAAAATTCACATTTTCTTCAGTTTTTCACATAAATTTTTTTTGAAAAAAGACATGAATTGTGCACGCAAATTGGAGAAGGCTAAGCAGAGCTATTCGAGGTCTCGGAACATAGAAATGAAGGTTAAAATTAGAAATGACCTATCGGATTATCACAAGTTATGTAGTACTTAAGCAGAAATCTCAACAGGTTAAAAGAAGATAGAGCTTTTAGATACCATCCCAGATGTGCTAAACTAGGAGTTACTCATCTATGTTTTGCAGATGACTTGCTCCTGTTTGCTAAAGGGGAAGTATCATCTATCTCTATAATTCATAAATCTTTCACGGACTTTTCTAATGTTTCTGGATTACAAGTCAACTTGGACAAAAGCTCAGTTTATTTTGGAGGAGACTCTCAAACCTCTAGAGATATGATACTACAGAAGCTTGGTTATGTGTCAGGTGAACTTCCATTTAAGTACCTGGGAATCCCCCTCTCCACAGAATAGGTCATCTGATTCAGTGGCAACCATTAATCGACAAAATGGTGGAAATTTTTTTATCTAGGACAGCTAAAAGTTGTCATATGCTGGAAGGGTTCAGCTAGTAAAAATAGTGCTATTTGGCATACAATTCTATTGGGCTCAAATGTTTCTACTGCCGACAAAAGTGGTTAAAACTATTGAAGCCTACTGCAGAAGCTATATTTGGTCAGGTACTAACAATATCACTAAATGGGCTTTGGTTGCTTGGGAGAGGGTTGGTACCCCCAAATGTACAGGGGGACTCCATCTCGCCAATTTAAAAATGTGGAACAAGGCAGCACTTGCAATAAACTTCTGGGACTTGGCTCATAAAGTATATAAGCTTTGGATAAAATGGGTGCATGCTTACTACATAAAAAGACAACAGATGACCAGCTTTAAGGTGCCACAACAAGCAAGTTGGATGTTCAGGAAAATTATTGAAGCAAGGAACACAATAGAGTATGACATGAACATCACTAGAAAAGGCAAAGTATGATACAAAAGAATCTACTTGCGGCTTATTGATAATCCTAGTAGGGTGAACTGGAAGTGTATTATGTTCAAAAATGAAGCGAGACCCAAAGCCACATTCAAATTGTTGCTCCACTTGCAAGATAGACTTCTCACTGGTGAAAGACTATCCAAATGGGGTATACTAGTTGATGCAGGGTGTGCTTTCTGTCAAGAGCGAGTTGAATCTAGAAGTCACCTCTTCTGTGAATGTGATTTTGCGAGGAACCTATGGTGTAGAGTAATGAGTTGGCTTCAAAGACAAAGATACACGGCTAAAAGTTTGGATCAACATTTAAAGTGGGCTATCCAGAATGGCAAAGGTAGGTCTCAAGAAGCTAAGATGTTCAAACTCGTATATGGGGAAACTGTCCGTGCTATTTGGCTGGAAAGGAACCAGAGGATATTCGAAAAGGAATGTAAAGAAGGAGAAAGGTTAGCGAGAGAAATTGCCTATATTTGCAATATTAGAACCTCGGAAGACACAAGAAAACTTCTCCAACTTTGTATTTTTTGAATTTCTCGTTGGAATCTGAGGAACTATGTCTGATAGTTGGAATTATGTCCCCAGTGATACACTAGCAGAGAAATAGGCAGAAAGTTTAGGAAGATAGTCTGATATACAACACTACGAGCAATCCTCCTGTGTTAGAAGTTTTGGAAGTTAGCCTCTTTAGTTTTCTTCTGGACAGTTAGCAGTGTTGTAGCTAAACTGTGGCTTTGTAAAGTTTATATTGGTGATTAATAAAATAATCTTAATTACCCAAAAAAGACATCAAGCCCTATAAATTATTTGGCGGTGAGAAATGGATTTGGCTGCCTCTAGGTAGGGGAGTCAAACATACAAGTCGGACTGAATTTTGGCATATCAAAATTAGCAGATCCATATGGGATAAATAATCATGAGTCAAAGGCTAATAGAATGTTTGGCCAAGCTTCAAAAATCAGTTTATTTTGATAAATATATTTTTACAAAAGTGCTTTTCTCAAAAGTATTTTTGGTGAAAAGTTATTTGTATTTGACTAATTAATTTGAAAAGTACTTCTCAGCATCATTTAGTGTTTGGCCAAGCTTTTGAAAAGTACTTTTAAGTGTATTTTTCTCAAAAATGCTTTTGGGGAGAAGTTACTTTTTCTACTTCTCTGAAACTGCTTTTGCTTCTACTGAAAAATACTTTTTTTTCCTTCTAAAAACTTTGCCAAATTCTTCAACTTCGAAAAAAAAGTACTCCCTCCGTTTCACTTTAAGTGGTTTTTTGGCTCTTTTCCCACATATTAAGAAATTCACCTTTTAGCATTAATTAACAATGAAGTTGACCATATTAACCTTAATTTGCTTATTGAAAATAAAACAAACTACTCATAGGCTCTTTACTCCAAGAGCAACTTTGGAAAGAAGAAGTTAATTCCTTCTTGATATCTGAAATAATCAAAAGAGTACTTTTTTTGCTTTGGAGAAACTTGGCCAAACAAACTATAACTCGCTCAATTTTAGCTAAATCTTTATATATATTTTTTGTTTGTTTTGTTATAATTTGTCTAATTACCAAATAAATTTATTTTTTTATTTATTATGGCTATATCTAATATATCAAACAAAAAGAGTATTTTTTAAAAATATTTGACAATTTTTCTTATGCGTCAATTTGGGCATATTTAATTTAATTATGCTACTTCAACACCCAACTCATCTCACGTTAAAAAGATCTACCAACTAATGACCCATGAAATGGGATATATTCATTAGCACGCCTCCAATTCTCTTTTCTGTTCTTTGCTATGACGCTATAAGATCAATATGGAAACCAGAGTTAAAAGTTGAAGTATATATCACATCACATGTGATAACATTACAATGAGACTTAATTAGTGTTCGAAAAAACTTTAAATCATTTTGATCAGAAGCAGTTGTATGGTTTTGATATATCTAAAGACGAGCAATTGAAAGTTCACTGCATTTTACTTTAATTTTCGAGAATGCAAATAACTTTTCTTTCCTTTAAATTAATTTCCTTATTTAGGGATAAATTTGAACTACAAATACACCTCACCTATTCAAAGGAATCAAAACTTGAAAAATGGGTTCCAAGTCCTCCCATTCAAAACCAAAGCTTTTCACCCTTTCAATAATCTCCTTTTTCATAATCTTCGTTTACCTAAGTATATCACACAGCCCTAAACGTCATGAAACCATTATCCACACCTTACACCATCAGAAACAACCAACAGAAATCTTTCCTAGGCATGTCACAAAACCTAGCTGGTACAAATATCTCGAAAATGAAACGAAGAATACAAAGTTCAAAATCGGACTAGTCAACGTGCATGGAACCAACGTTGAAGTCAAAGATCTACACGACGAAGCAGAACAAGTCAACGTTCATTTTCGTCATGTAAATCAAAGTGTTACGTGGAAGGACTTATTTCCAGAATGGATTGATGAGAATGTACCTCAGAAATCATCACAATGCCCCGAAATTCCCATGCCAGAGCTCGACGAATATGCAGATTTGGATGTGGTTGTAGCTAGGGTTCCTTGTGCAAATGCTACCAAAGTGTTTAGGTTACAAGTGAACCTAGTCGTAGCTAATCTTTTGGTAAAAAATGGATGGGGTTTTCGCGATGTTTCTCGTGAAATGTACGTTGTTTTCGTAGGACCTTGTAGTCCTATGCTTGAGATTTTCAGGTGTGATGATCAAATATGGTACGAAGGAAATGCATGGATTTACAAGCCTGATTTGAGAAGACTCAAGCAGAAAGTTCTCCTGCCAGTTGGAACTTGCCAACTTGCCAGTCCATTTGCTGAATCAGGTATGTCCAAAACGTTCAATATCCTGTAAATTTTGAAGATTGATTATTAATCTTAGAATTTATGTTAGAAGAATTAACCTAAATAACCGTAAACCCAACCACTTGAACTAAAAATAGCCGACAGATGTATAATATAAGTATAATCCATATATAATATGTATATAATCATGTATAACTAGTGTATACCAGATAGAAAAAATAAACAATGAACCCGACCGGTTATAACTTCTATTTTTGGATAAATTAATTAGGAGCAAACGTAACAATTTCAAGATCATGGGAAAGTGGAAATAATATGCAGGAAACTGATTATATCTTTTATATTATGGTGCATTTCAAGCATACCATTTTTGTACTTTGAATGTTTTCTGTATATAGATGGTACGGTAATATTCTGAAACAATTGACCACTTGCGTTGTTTGGGAGTATGTTGGCTTCTTTAATAAGCAGTATATAAATGCACCAGCAATCTTGATAGAAAAAAGTTGCTAGTTATAGAAAATGAATGTTTCTTTCATTAATCCTTCATTTAGAAGGCAATATTACAAGGAGCAATTTGGAATTTTTTTCATGTTGCCTTTACAAGGCAGCAAGGGATCAGTTTGGATCTTCGACAAACATCTTGTAGCTAAAATTCTTAGGTAGACTTACAATTATTTCCTGTATATGGCATTGACATACATATCACTTTAGAGAGTATCAACGTCGATGGTGGAGCCAACTAAAGTCTTAAATCTTTAAGGGCTATATATGAATTTTTTCAATATTCCACCAAATAATTCAAAAAATTTCATTTGTTTAATTTGCATGTGTAAGTGATCAAGATAATTTAACGTTCACTTTCTTTTTTTTTGTTTGCATTTGTTTTATAGTTTGGCAGAAAGAATACTCAACTAAAGTCCGTTTATCCAAGTGTCTATACCGCAATCTGAACCCAGGTGCTTCGAATCTAGAATAAGATATAATGGAAATGAATCAATGACGGTAAACAACTTACTAAAAGGACTAAATGAAATCACTAAATTCAATTCAGTTATTCTCCTAGTAATAATATTTAGTACATCCCCCATCCCATGTGTGAGTGTAATCCAATAGTGTATCATATCAGAAAAGAAATAGGCCGAGAAAAGAAAGCGTCAAAAATGGAACTAACGTGTCACCTTCTTCAAATCTGAGTTTTAGCAAAAAAAAAAAAAAAAAAAAGAAGATGAGGCCTCCTCTACAATTTCAAGGTTCAATATATATATATATATATATAGAAAATTATTGTTTTCCTCTTTTGTTTTTCTTCTTCGGAGAGCAAACACATTTTGAACAATCGAAGCAAAAAGTTTTATTAGTACCTAACTACTTGGGACAAAATACGTATTTGATTTACTTTTTCTCCTTGCTGTGTGTACATTTTAAGGATTTCACCTCATTCATTTACCTTGGTTGAAATGCTAGGTCAAGAATGGAGAAAATATACTTCGAGCGAGAGTAACAAAAAGGCAAGAGAGGCTTACGTGACTGTTCTTCACTCCTCAGAATCATATGTTTGTGGAGCAATAGCTCTAGCACAAAGCATCATCTTATCCAATTCCACAAAAGACCGTATTCTCCTCGTTGATAACTCAATATCACACGAAAGCCTCAATGCTCTAAAACTAGCAGGATGGAAGATCACAGTCATAGAAAGAATAAGAAACCCTCATGCAAAAAGAGGAACGTACAATGAATGGAACTACAGCAAGCTTCGAATATGGCAGCTAGTAGAATATAATAAACTCATATTCGTAGACGCCGACTTCCTTTTCTTCAAGAATCTTGATCCTTTCTTCATGTTTCCTCAGTTATCAGCAGCTGGAAACTGTAGGCATGTATTCAACTCAGGGATCATGATAATCGAGCCATCCGAATGTACTTTCAAAACCCTAATGGAAAAAACCCTCACTATTGTCTCATACAATGGAGGTGATCAGGGGTTTTTAAATGAGGTTTTTTCTTGGTGGCATAGGTGGTCTGCTAAACTGAATTATCTCAAGAATTTCCAGACAGATGGGCGTAGAAAATATGAATATCCTGAGGATGCATATGCAATGCATTACTTAGGTTTGAAGCCATGGATGTGTTACAAAGATTATGACTGCAATTGGGATGCTTTGGAATATAGGGATTTTCCAAATGATCGAATTCATGCAAAATGGTGGCAAGTATACGACTTGATGCCTAAGGAGCTTCAGAAGTTTTGTGATTTGACTCCAGAGATGGATACAAGGATAAGATTGGAGAGACAGAAGGCTAAGGCTGCTAATTTTTCTGATGGGCATTGGAAAATCCAAGTGAAGGACCCAAGAAGACTTTCCGATTCCGACATTTGATTAAATATTACTCCTATTTCCTTTTTGTTTCTCTCCGAAAGAATTTCTTTGTTGCTTCTTGTATTATTTTTCCCTCGATCTACTATCATTAAATAGTAAATGTCAAACTTACCACTTTTATGTCAAAGATGAAATTGGACGAGATTGGGAGATTTTACTTTTGTAATTGCTAAAAAACGTACTTTTAGTTTTGGATAATGAAACAAAAACAGATTACATCGTCTGCCATTCTTTCTTAAAAAGTGTTCAACTATTTTTCACTTCAGATAATAGGAGGTAAACGGAAAATTATGACTAGCACGAGTAGCAATTGAGTCCAATTTAATCAATCAAGTTTCAGGCCAGTTCTAATTTTTGGTATTAAGCACGTGTACTTTAACCTAGGGATCAATATGGACACGCTAGCACACCTAAAATATTAAATATCAAATAATTCAAACATAATGATCACAAGGAACTGTATACTTTAGTTTTCATTTCGGTGTAAAGAACCAGTGCATGATGCAGAATCAATATTAGAGCACATAGAATCCATACAAGGCTAGATTTGGGATAATTTGTCTTTTGCTCTCGACATATATAAAGACCTCAGTGCTGGATCAATAAAACTTTACATTTCAAAAGAAAAGATCAGATAAATGCACTCGGAACAACCCTAAGTTTCAAGCAAATTACATATGAACTTCAAAATGACAGGAAACATATCCTAACAGGATAGTGGAACAGGACATATTGGTGGCTACAATCTGCCATACCTATCCTGATTGCCCTACATGAAGGAATTTTACAACTCAAGAACATACAATAAACTCTGCTCCTCTTTCCTTGAAAAGGAGAAAAAGAAAAATATAAGGAAAAATTTGGAAGTAGGATCAATCCCTGAGTGGTAACATATCATTTTGTTGCTGGCTTGTGAGGTAGAAGCAAACCACAGCACATGGATCAATCCTGTGACTAGATTTTTTGGACATCTTTTTCCCCAAGTGTGGTAACATATACAGTAAAGAGACTTCATAGAAGAGGAAGGGGGGG
>MCJB01004358.1:116559-169002 GCA_002018475.1 Nicotiana obtusifolia
GGGGGGGGGGGGGGGGAGGGGGAGAACCTCTTGATCTATGAATGCAGATACAGAAATATACAATCATTTTCCTGGAGATGCAAACCTTGAACGCTCTCTCTGTCGATTCAAAGCTCGATCCTTGGGAGAAGATGTTTTCCCCCCCACACCTGCTTGACGCATCATTTCTGCAACCAATGCACCCATTTTGTAGTTAGGATCTTCTACCATCGAGAACCAGGAAAGTGGCTCCAAATATTTCTCTCCAACAAGTTGTATTAGATTCAACTGTATTCCACTTTAACAAAAGAACAGTGAAGCTAAAGATTAAGCAGGCTCACTTTGGGGGATAAACTAGTTAACATTTAGCTCTGGAATTAAACCCAACACCTTTACAGTAAATAGCAGCAGCCATTCAAAGATGACCTAATCTGCAAGTTTACTAGTCTGATGCAGCACCACGGTTCGTAGGGACAAAGACACCCCCACGTTTGACCATTGATAACTAGGAATTGACAGTGTTTACGTAAGGTTGGTATCAAGAACCTACCAGAATTGGTCTCGTTAGAAGTCCCCATGCTTCTTGCAGAAGATTCTGCAGAACTAAGACGGTTGGGGACTCCAGTTTCATGATTTCTAAGCACTTTTAGCTAGGATCATTTCTTAAAACTTTGGATAACGTCTGCAACTTCTCTAAGAAAATTTGTACTCTCTACAAGTATAAAGATTGAGAAAATGTTAAAAAAATACAGGATTACAGGTCCCTCAGGCACCAGGCTTCACAAGATATTCTTATATTCAGCAATAAACAGAACAAAGGGTCAGGCAGGAGACAATATTTATGACTCCTAGGATGGGTTTTAAAAGCATGATTTCCAAGTTCTCAGTGTAACTGGATAACAGCCCTAAGGGAATGAAGTGATGAATATCCAACTGCCAGAAATATTTAAACAACTTTACTAGCGATGTTTTAACTATTAAATAGAACATCCGTTCAGTAATTTCTAAGGGCGATTAGAACTTCCAAATATAACGATCTTTCTACAGGGAAAAGAACTACAAGAGTTGTGGGTTTCATGAGACTATCTAATAGATAGATAATAATTTACAGCAACAAAGAGTCCATTTGGGTTCGCTGATTAAAAGTGACTGAGAAGCATTAGGTGCTCAAAAGCACTGCTCAAGAAGATTTATAAATAAGAAGTTACGAGTTTGGATACAAGTGTTAAAACTAATACTACAGTTAATGTATTTGGCAGAAAAAATGCTGAACAATTTTTTTGTTTAAGTTACTTAAATGTCCTTAGAACTATTTACTGAAGTACTAGACTACAACTACAACTACGCCTCAGTCTCACACAAGTTGGGATGGGCAGTATGGGTCCTCTTCCTTTTATTATGATCAACTCATATCATCATGGAAAAGTATAATTTGAAATATATTTTGAAAAGGACGAATGGTGGAAATGGAATGGAGAGGAAACTTGGTTTTGTTTTGAGAACGTGGCGGATCAAGTTTTTATCCTTCTTTAAAGTATGAAACCTATATATACAGAATTGGTAATACAGAACAACCATGCATGAGCAGAGTGAGGGAAGAGCATCGATCAGATAATCATATAGAGAAGCAAAGATTTACCTCGCTTTCTTTCAAGCTCTTGGTCAAGCTCTTCCTTCCACTTCCTCTGAATCTCACTAAAACTTGCACTACAGACAGAGTAACATATTTTCAAATTACAGAAACCAAAAAGAAAATCAAGACAAAAGAAAGTTGATCTACAAACTTACATTGGACTATTTGATTGCCTCCGCTCATTAGATTGCGGTGAACTGTCATCATAGTCTTGGTTGCTTCCACTGCCAATGCATGATGTTCGCCTGTTGCTGCTCCCAGGACTTGCACTATTGATGATATCAACTCCTGTAGACGGGCTTCCAATAGGACCCCTACTTGGTGACCTACTTTTTGGGGGTAATTTCAAGTATTTTGGAGTGGTTTCATCAATTGCAGTCTCAGCCAACTGTGGAGAGTATGAAGGATTCAAACTGTTGTTGTAGTACTCTTCATACAGAGGTGTCTGCAGTTTCTTCAATTCAAGAGCCTATACAGAAATAAAACAATACACTTTAAACACAAAGATAGAAATATGTAAGAATAACTCTGCATAGAGAAATGTCAAGCAACACGAGAAGTGGGAACCTTTTCATCCAGGAAGGCTCTGATTTTAGACTCAGTAAGCTCATCCTCATCTTCTGATATGGAAGGACCACAAAAAGCTGCAGAATTGTTGTTAGGCGAGACTGAAATCCCATCGCCTATGCCACCTTCCTGATTGTTAACTATATTTGCATTCCCTTGTTGTGATTGAGGAGTCATTCCATATTCACAGTTCCAATCATCAGAGGGCTCAGAGATGGGATTGAAACTCTACTTGACATGACGATATAGAGGAAATCAACTCCAGTGTAATATATATACTTTAGCAACAAAAGCAGCAAACAGAGACGCCTAATACCTTATTGAAGTCATCCACCGTCTTACCAGTGCTTAACTTTGTTCCTCCACCCAAGAAAACATTATCAGTATCATCAATCTGACACATATCATCATCACTACTGTTTCCTCTCCACATATGTCCAGTCTCCGACAAGGTACTTGCATTTTCTGTTGAGATGTTCAAGGTACCCAAGTTGCAGATGTCTATCGAACCAACACTGATTGTCATTCAATCAACAAGGTATTAGACATAGTTACTGAATAGTCCATAAAATCTACAAAGAAATGTATAATCCATATTGTCCATCGGAAATGCAGCCCAAAGCTATTTCACAAGTAGATAAATACAGGTTTCAACTTTCAAGGTCAAAATCTAGAGGCTTTTTTTGTCGCACTCTTCAATGCACTGTATATCTAATCGATTTAGTTATCATATCATATCCTAAATACCAAATGAATATAGCACAATGAAAGAAAAAGACCTATATAAGCATTAACAACTAGTTGGGATTAAGTTTTAATCATGCTAGTAAGTTTACTTTAGGGCCAATAGTTTTAGGAGTCTTTTAGTCCTGCAAGAGATATATGCTAGTAGAAAATATAAAGAACTTCAGTTGAGTACTTTTATTTTTAATATTAATTTTATTTTATATAATACTGGACTGAGATGAGCTTAAATGGAGTAACATGGACAGTGAGGATTAATATAGCCAACCCCAACTTGCTTGGATTGAGGCATAGTTGTTATATTACAAATCAAAGGATTTCAAACTCTCTCTGTCTGTTGACATTAGCATTTAGGTAGTGAAATCGTACTTTGATTCTTCTTAGGACTTTGGGATTATTTGATGCAAATGCTACCGTCTATGCTAGAAAAAAGCCTTTAGAGCACTTACACGCTTTTTCCGTTATGCCCATTTGAATCAGAATGAGCTTGAGATTTGCCCTATCAGTAAATGAATTTCAGAAAGTAAGTGCTTGAGCAATATTAACTATATTGCCAATTGATGTAGATAAACTGACCATCATGGAACTAGAACCATCAGGAGGAGATAGTTGTGCTTCACCAGTGACAAATGGATGCTACATGTGAAGCCAAGAATGAACATATTATTACATTGTACAAGAGAGACAAAACGATAACAGATTGTCAAAGGTCAAATCAAATCACCTGTAACAACTCACTAGCTGATAGTCTTAATTCTGGTTCCCTGCGTGCCATATCTTAGTCTCATTAATGGTGTAAGTAGGGATAACTATAACAGATAAAATACCAAACCAAGGATGTCAAGAACGCAGCACTATATCTACTGGTTAGTTGTTCCACTATGAACACAGAAAGAGTCAATCAAAAATCAGAGACTTGGCAAAGAAGGAAATCATGCAAAACTATATTCTCTCCAATTGAATATCATCTCTATATGCTGTCATGTCTATGTCTACTACGAAGATCAAAGCGCATGGTGCTGTGAAGTGTGAACTAAATGGTTTTGGCATCAATATTTATTGCGCTATTATTGGACTTTGATTGGAGTCAGATACAGCGATGACTACATACTTTTGTAAGCATTTCAGCAGAAAGTCTTTTGCTTCAACAGACAAATGTTCAGGGATTGGAGGATGAGCTTTTGTTGTCCCAATATAGAAGAGCGCAGCAACCTAAAACAAACACAGCATCAGTGCAAAGCATGAGTGGACCCGCAGATAGTAACCAGTTTATAAATGCCAAAAGGAATATAAAAGAGTTAAACAAGACCTGCATGAAGTGTATACCTCTTGATATTGTTGGCTCCAGGGTGGCTTGCCAGTAGTCATCTCTATTACAGTACATCCTACACTCCATATATCTGCAGAGCTGAAATTCATATACAAGGACATAATAATTACCAGCAGAACTTATGCTGAAGTGATCAATTCAAGGAATATGCTGCAAAGGCTAACAGAATCAGAACCATACATCTAGTCAGAAACAAGAATTGCTTTTTCACAGAGAAACTCCTCTTTCCATCAGAAAGTTCTGTTCTACTATTAACAGGCTTGATTCACAGGCTTAAATATTAACTTGTGTGCACCTAGACTATTCCACTAGCCACCTGCTACCTCCTACCAGCACAAGTATTGGATAACTCTTGTTAGATAGTTATGTAAATAACGTGAATTAGTCCTAGTTCCACATAGAATAGGAGTAGGATATGTATTGTATAAATAGGGCTCATTGTATTATAATTGAATAGAATATTAATAATATATTTTTCTCCCGTGCTTTCTCACATGGTATCAGAGCAACCGTGAGAATTTATCGTTGTGCTTAAATTCCAGCAACTCCGAGAAGAGAGATCAGTCAACCGGAAGCCCTTTTTCCGGGAAAAACAGGTCTGTCCGCAAGAAGAATATTATCCGGCAGTGTTGTGCAAAATCCAACACCACCAGGAAGTAGATCAGCCTCGGGCGACCAACTCTGCAAACAATCTCCTGCAGAAACTCATACACGCGCCGCCAGAAGAATTTTTCCAGCGAAGTTCCGACGTCCACGCACCGGTGCGTGAGCCTATTTCCGGCCAGATTTTGGCAAAATTTCTTATGGACAGTATGTTGCCCCTGCAATTCCAAGCCTACCCATATAAGTTACATCAAATTCTGACAACTTTTATTTTTTCCGACGTGAACAATGCACTTTTTCCGGCGTGAACAGTACTTTCCTTGTTGTGAACAGTGTCTTCCCATATATATCTTCAGCTTTAGTCAAGAATTTGAGAAATGAAATCCAATATTATGAATAGTTGGATTGTTTCTCTACCGGATTATATTGAGTTTCTTCAGTACAAAGCATGTAAACATACATCTTCGGAGATAACTTTCATTGTTCAAACAGGGAATAGCGTGATTTGTGTCTCCCAATCTTCATCCTATGATTTGGGTCATTGATGCAGTTGCATCTGATCATATTTCTGGTAACAAATCTCTTTTCACTACTATTTCATATTCTCAATTCTGCATCACATCCAGTGTTCCGTAGGAGAACTAAACACATTGAGATTGACTGTCACTTCGTTAGAGAAACTCTCAGGAGATATTACTACAACGTTTGTGAAGTCGAATGATCAGCTCGCAGATATTCTCACCAAGTGCCTCACTGGTCCTCGTATTAGTTACATATATAACAACCTCGGTACATATGATTTGTATGCACCGAGACTTGAGGGGAGTGTTAGATAGTTATGTAACTAACGCGAATTAGTCCTAGTCCCACATTAAATAGGAGTAAGATATGTATTGTATAAATAGGGCTCATTGTATTATAATTGAATTGAATAGGATATTAATAATATATTTTTCTCCCATGCTTCTCACAACTCTGACCACCAAGACCTGAGTAGATGGGAAAATTCACCTAGTATTTTTTTTGTCTCAGCTGGAATTTAAACTTGAGAACGACTTTTTTTGGTGATTAATAAAGACGTTAAAGTTGGAAATACCCAAAGTATGATAAGAAGTAAGGTGGCGTGGAGCTTGAAAGCATGTTCATATCTCAGGAGGGTGGCAAAGTTTCAGAAGACTAATCAGCATATGAACTGGATAAGAAATGAAAACAAAAGGTGGTAGACATAAATGCTTAACACCAGAAAACTTTTGACCCAGTGAGGACCATTATGATTGAAGAAGCAAAACAAGACAATGTTTACAAAAAGGTGTGACAATTCGAAAACAAAAACTGGATGATTCTTCTAAAAATAGCGAGAGGCGGAAAGATTAAAAAAATGAGAAATGGAAGTTAAAGTAACATAGATAAGCTAAATGTTTCTCTTTCATAGAGAAGAAACTGTTAGGCTCATCATAAAGAAACGACTGAGAACATTTGTCTGAGCACAAGAAAACACTAACTCAATTTCACGAATCACAATTAAATTTGCAGCAATTAAGCATGGTCAAGTATGATCAGAATTAATGAGTTAATCTTATGCTTATAGTGTCTCATTAAAATCAAGAACTAAGACTCATTGTGAAACCAAAGTGCACTTCCAAGTAATCAGCAAAACAAACAAAATGTGGGCTCAAACTAGAAATAAGAACCATTAAAGTGATACAACAGACAGGTAACATATTGCAATCCAGATCAAACAAGAAAATAAGCTACAAAGTTATCAATACAATGCTGTAATTGTCCTTACAAGCTATGACCGGTTTGGCGAATGACCTCAGGAGCCATCCAATATGGTGTGCCCTTCATGGACTTGGCGCCTGATATAGTAGCCTATTGTGAACATGTTTCATCAATATCCTCTTCATTACATCCCAACTAAACCAAATACAGATCGATAATGGATGGTAGGCATACCAGTTCGACAACCTTCTTTGATGCCCCAAAGTCGGCCAGTTTTATGCAACCTTTGTTATCAACAAGGATATTGGCCCCCTGAATCCAAATTAGTACACGAGATTATTGTTGGTCATACTTCGATAGCAAGAAAAGAAAGGAAAAATGATACCTTAATATCTCTATGCATGATTCCATTCTTGTGAAGATAATCCAGACCTAGGAGCAATTGCTTAGTGTACGTTCTTATAACCTACTAGGGAAGATAGTCTTAGATAGAGACATCCAATAAAAAGAATCATACATCAAAAGAGGGTGGAAATAAGACCGTAAATGACTTACTGGCTCGGGGAAAGATCCAAATTTGCCTAAAAGGGATGATATCGATCCACCAGGTACGAATTCCAGCAGAATATTCAATGTGTCTTCTTCTCTCACAGTTCCAAGATATCTCTAACAACGCAATATAGCAACTGAGTATTTCAGGGACAACAATTCCCCAGACAGGAGATCAAGGATTTACTTACAACAATATGTGGATGCGAGAGATTCTTGAGAAGCTTGACTTCCTCCTCAAGCTCTTTAACATGGGACTATTCAGGACAATCAAGAATCCAGAAGAATGTATCAGACAGTAGCTAAACTAGAAACTAATAATCTCAAAAATTTGGATACACAACAGTCTGTCAGATGTCTTTAAGCCCCTCAGATTCAATATAATGACCTTTCATTTAGCATAGCTGTCACAGAAACATCTCCTTTTACACAATGTCAGTTGTTACAAGCAAACAAATAAATAGCTAAAAAAATTGAAGTCCCATTCATCAATGGACGGCGTACAAAAGAAAAGTTAAAGGTCACATTCTCCAACTAAACGTAAGTACAGCAGCAGGGAACTACGATGAGAGGGCAGCTTCATTCTATTAAAATCAAACTATTCTAGCAGGCTTTTACCATCATAGAGAAGCAGATTAAAGTTTGTATAATCAAACAATAGCAACAATCTAACCGATTAAAGTTTTGTCTCTTGAAAATTCCAATTCAAGCAGTCAATGCAACCAAATATTCATAGAATGAGTGATTATATCATTGTAAGTTGTGAAAAAAAACAAAAAGTATCTCAATCGTCATTTCCAACCTGAGCTTTCTCCTTTGAAGCACTGTTCGCAGCTATCAAAACCTGAAGAAAAAACATCATAAATCGTAAACACTTTCAGACTCACTCTTAAAAAAAAGGCTACTACCTAATAATTCCACTAAGATAAACAAAATTGGAACTCCAAAACCTAAAAAAAAAAAAAAAAAAAGTAGTACAAAGGTAAAGACCTGCTTGACGGCGAGAAGTTCACCAGAATCGAGATTCATTCCCATATAAACCTGTCCAAAAGCGCCACATCCAATCATCTCACCTTTTCTCCACCGGATAGGCCGCGGAGCCGCATCACCTCCATCTTTAACGGCTTTTGGTGAGGGCAACGCCGGCGGAGGAGGCGACAGCTTGGAGAAAACTCTGGAGTTCCGGATGCAGGAATTGATCTTCTCAACTAGACTACCGTCATCTCCACCGTCGGCAGTCGGTGTTCGGAACACCAGTGATCGCCGAACTGATCCAAAAATATCTTGCATCTGATTTTTTGAGTAAAGGAATTTGAAAGTTCTAGGGTTTTATGGAAGAGAAAAGGAAGAGTCAGTTCATCTCTTTGAATTTACTCTGCCTTTTTTTCACAGTGCAATGATGGAGACGAGTTAGAGAGAGTGTGTGGGTTTTTGGAGTGGAAACAGAATGAATTTGTGGTTTCTTCTTTTCATATACGATCGTTACTATAGAGAGAGAGGAGGGAAAAAGGTGATTGGCAATTTCTTTTTGAAAATAATGGAATAAGAGTTAATTACAAATACGCCCCTCTAATTCTTTATAATCTCTATTTTTTTTTAATTACCTCTATTTTATCAATAAACAAAATCATTGATTTTCCTTCGACAGTTAAATTCTTTGAAAAAATTATCTAATATTATTTTGGCTATCAGATTAATGTAGTATTGAAGGGAACCGATACTAGGCAATAGATACTAGCCTCTGAGTTTGCAGGTGAGTAAAAGATGTTGCAAAATAATATGAAAAACGCAAGACAAACACCCTCTTTTATATAACAAACACATTTACGGAAAAAAAAGCACCTATAAAGAACATTCCCTCAACACGAATCTACTAGTATTATTGTCAAATTTTATTTAGTTGTTGAATTGATTAATGTCTCTAGGGAGTTCTAATTATGGTACCAATTGAACTTTACCGGTGGATTTGAAAATCCAAGCAGTTTACTATGTTTGTGTTTTCAGTATCCTGCCAAGTAAAATGATGTCCCTTGTCGAAATGTAAGTACCACCATCAGCAATTAATTCCAATAATTCTTCTACCCATTCCATCTTAGATGATAATTTACCTTCAAATTCAACTATCTGATCCCCTTCTATCAAGGATCTTGTACTAAACGTATTTAAGGATAAAATAACATCGGTAAATTCGAACTATAAAATTACTCACTTATGCTAAAAGTTAAATAATTCTCTTTTACCCAAGTGCTAAAAGTTCCTTTTGTATGTGCGTAGATCTTAATTAATGCAGTAAGGCATTTTTCCATGGAATACGAATGCTACGACAGGAGCTACAAATCGAGTACAATATCTTATCATGCACATATCAAAAAGCACAAAATGGTCAATCAGTAAATCTTATGGCTAAAGTTTCCCCTACTAAAAGTAAGCAAGACGCATACACTGCAAATAAAATCGAGGGAAAGACGCATAACTGTTGAACTTTCTAGCATCATTAAAAACACAGGGACTTCCTACTGCCTACTTCTCATGGCCTTCATCTTCAGAGGACTCCACACAATTTGCTTCTTTATTGCAACAACTGTTGGATGCTTGGGCCTCCATGAACCTGCTTGTGAAGGAGGACTTCCCATGAATTTACTGCTTTGTTTTGAACCAATCGGGGTTGCCTCTCTGGGTGTAGCAACTGATGTTTCGTTTTCTTGTGCTATTGGAGAAAGCACTCTTGATGTCTGCCACATTCTTTGTGTATCCCAGACAAATGATTTCCGACCAAGACGATTATTCCTTGATCGAGCAGCAGAGCCATTGAAAGTTGATATGTTAGACTCGGGGCGAAGCGTTGCAATAGAAGCTCGCCTTTTGGGCTGCAAAACCTGTTTCGTTCCTTGAGGTGATGGTCTAACTACAGCAATAGATCCTCGCCTTGGTTTCAGAATTGCAGTTGCCGTTGATGTACTTGCTAAATTTTCCTTGCCACGTGATGGCACAAATGACTTCCTAGCTTTTGCTGGACGAGGAAGAGGGGATGGTGGAGGCAAAAAATTGCTGGTTCTTAGTGGCAATCTTAGTGCTTTTGAAGGAGCCAGTGGTGGTTTCTTCTCTGTTATAATCTTCTGCGATTGGCTTAAAGCTGATATGGTAGTGAACTCTCTAGGAACTCCAGGGAAAGCATTGCTTTCTTGTTTTAGACGTGTTCTCTTCTCGTCTGCCAATTGGTTTTCAAGATCACGAACCTGTTGGGAAATTGGAATGCTCAGCCCTTTTAGAGTCTTTTCGGAAAAGATTAGACATTTACACTTAAATGTGACGCTACCAGATAGTTTTACGAAACTCCATTGGAAGAAAGAAGCGACTTTCTTTCCTACCTTGTCCTGAAGATTTCTGCATGTCTGTTCTCTGTTAGCAAGTTTCAGCTGCAGAAACTGTAAATTGTCCTGCAATTTTTTGGTTTCCTTCTCATCTTGCTTGGCTTTTTCTGCCTGTTGATGAGCATCACAGTATTAGCTGAACAACATGTTGTGGAAACGTATGTTCATTGAAAGAGGTGTTTGTTTATAACTACCAGTAGTTTATGCTTCATGAGCTCTACAAGGTCTGTCTGTTTGCGAGCAGGGCCATGTTCAACTCCTCGGACTCGACTTGCAAAATTCAAAGAGCATAGAGTTTCTCCCAAATCTGTCGTACTAGGGCTGATTTGGACAAACATGACGGCCTTGCAATCTCCTCCTGCATTTCAGGTTACAGCAATGGAAAAGCTGTACGTTTTAGAGAAGTGGGAGAAAATATATATTCCCCAGTTGGGAAGATATAGCATGAGATATTTCAGTTAATTGAAAATGATTAACAATCATGTTGAGAGGATTAATTTGCTGTTTCATCAGGTTAATTTGGAATTTAAACTGATGGCTTAATATTTTTGAGGTTCACAAAATTCAGAATTATCTAATAAGTGGTTACAGATGCTTTAAAGAGTCTTACCCAAAGAACTCTGCAGCATATGAGTGAGCTTTGAATTCCTGTTGTGCAGAGGGGACCAATGTTATCTAAACGAAAAATAGTAGTAAGTGGTTATCACATGCACAAACGAAAGGAGAAATACCTGTATGGAATGTGAGCTGTCTTAGAGGCTAGTGCAGAAATGACATCCCCAAGTGCAGACAATGACTTGTTTATGAACTGTGACTCTTTTAACCTCTCACCTTCAACTGCTATCCGTCCCACGCGCTCACTGCCAGCAAGGTCAACAAGCCAAAGGTGGCTCCTAGTCCTCTGGCCGTTAATCAAGTTGTCCCCCACAACAGTCACCCGCAGTAAGCTAAGGTAAAAGTGACAAAGAAAGTGTGATTCTTCATTGATGAGACCTAATAGCCGATAGTAAAACTAAATTCTTTGAAATTTGTCTAAACTAAGACATCGGCAGGACTTACGTAAAGGAAGAGAGGAAAGAAGAATGTGAATCCAGAGTAAAAGCTGTTAATCATACCAGTGAGAACGGCTGCTAAGCTCGTTGGCACTAGTTGATCCAACAGATCTAGCCCGGCTTCCGGACCTGAGCAGTTCCCATACTTCATCTGTACCATATACACGAGCTTCCACAAGTCCTGGAACTTCCTGAGTTCCCTCTGCCGATTGTTTTATCTCCAACCTGTTTAATGTTTAAATATAAAATCATTTCTTCAAAATACGCACACAGAGGCACACGTAGATATTCTCTTTCTTTAATAAATTCAGGCTCACTAAACTTTACTCACTGGTACTGCGAGCCAATTTACTAGTATTTTCTCCGAGCTGAGCCCTTATGATCATTTATCCAAAGCACTGTTCCTAATTCCATCTTCCAGAGTAACTTTAATGAATTATGAAGACTGTTTTTGATTATATAAAAATGACGCATTCCTTATTCCATCTTGCAGAGTAACTTTAATGAATTATGAAGACTGTTTTTGATTATATAAAAATGCATAAAACATAATTAACCGAGTCGATATCGTGTTTTTGGGAGAAAGACTTTTCTTAAAAAGATACTATTCGCCTGACTTTAGCTACTGTGAAAAAATATATACTAATGAGATCAATTTTTGAAGTTCTTATATTAATGAAACTTGTTACTATTAGTCAATTATTTTCAACACTTTACAGAAACAATTTTTACTTTGGTATCTTTTTACATTGTGGTGAGAGAATATATGCCAACCCAGAATGATGTTCTTATCTAGCCATAACAAGCATTATGGCCTTAACTGTCAAAGCTTGAAAGCACAACCAAGCCAGTAAAATAAAGAGCTTAAGAACTTACTTCTTAGCTGGTTGATTTGAGTTCTCTACCAGGAGGTCTCTTATCTTCTCATTATAAACCTCTAGCATGCTGACGGACAACTCATATTTCATGATACTGCTTCTCTCACTAGATAAGCTAAATAGCTTCTCTAAAGTCCGGTAGTTGACTCCTCTATTTTCTGGTGTCCCTTCCATAGTGAACGTCTTCCCCGTCCCAGTTTGTCCATAGGCAAATATGCAGACATTATATCCATCCAAAACAGAGGTCACAATGGGCATAGTTTGAGCAAAGACGGCATCTGCATTAGAAATTTACAGAGTTTAGAGGTCAAATTGCAACAAGCTATAGAAAAATCCCTTACAAAAGAATCTTGGATATGCACATCAAATCACAGATACCGACTTACCTTGGTTGTCCTCAGGTTTGAACACACAATCAAACTTAAACTGCTTTTTAGAGGAACCTGCACAGATCTGCAGTTCATTTTCATGAGATGGATCAAATTCGACCACAGATGTTGATCCATCTGCAATTTCATCTGAATTTAAAGGTCTACATCTACAGAAGACCCTGATATTTCCTTTGAGCTCGATCACTTCATTGTATAGACGTTTTCTTTCAGTACATTCCTCCAGATACTTCTTCTTCAGTAGTTCACACTCTTCATCATACTTCTTTTTTAGAAGTTCATGTTGGACACCTGATATTGCCAAAGAGACCGCAAATAGATCAGAATTGATAGCGCACAACTGCATAAAAGACCAGTTATGAGATGTTCTTCATACTCATGTGCTGAAGAGCGTTAGAGGCTTCAGAACCAGGAAAAGAGTCCATACTCATGCCCTTGACTTCATTACGTAATGCTGCCTGCTCTTTCCTCAAGTCCTAAAAACAAGTAATAGTTATGAATAATAATAATACTCGTTATATCTCCATTAAAACATATAGAAGGAAATAGTTAACATCTTACAAGCACTTTGTTTCTAAGATCTTCAATCTTTGTAAGAATTGGAAGAGTATGCTCTTGAGATGGACATACTTCTGCACTAGAATGTGAACCATCACTCTCATCCGCTGACTCAGAAATTCTGTCGACTTTAACTGAACCAATGCAAAAGACAACAATTCAACAAATGTAAGAGGCAAAGTCTATCCATTGACAATGTCTACACTACCGACCAGAAGCTCACTTTATAGCTTTAGGTGGAATCAGGGACTCATCTCTTGAAATCGTCTTTGTGAAAAGATAGTTAAATTCAGAAGCAAAGTCTACTACATTTTGTAACTCACAATCCAGGACGGTAAATCAGGCATAACAAATTCAGACATCCTAACTTTCTCCACATTCATTAAATAACAAGGAGGCAACTAATTAGCTAATTCTTTACAGTGTTCCTAACAGATTCAGTAGCAAAAACAGAGAAAAATGCAGCAGAGTCTACGCAACAGCTAATTATTTTTTTTAATTATTCCCATCACACAGAAAAAAGTAAAGAATCAAACAATTGACTTAGTCAAATATAAAACAACAAACGGAGGTAAAAAGAGAAAACGAACCCCCATTTGGAATGGGTGAAGCCTTCAAATTGTCCCCAGAAATGGTGACTGCTTGATCAAAATTGTCGCATAGCTTTTCTAGGGTTCGAACTGAAAAAGAAAAAAAACACAGAATTTTGATTTTATAAACAATAGAGATCTCAGTATGGAATTTGTACGAAAGAAAGAAAGAGGGGAGAGAGAGAAAAAAAAAGTACCGTCCATTGTGAGCATATCAGCAACTGCGAAATCAGTGAAGATGAAGAAGCAGTATGAGGAGAAAAAGATTTGCAGAAATGAAGTGATGAATTGGGGAGGTAGAAATGGGAGAATGTGGAGAGAGAGATTTGGGAATTTGATTCTTCAACGGTCTACAATAGGGTTTGAATTTATTATGGTAGGATTCTCAAGTTTTTTGAATCAATTTGGGCCGTCCGATTTATGCGGAGCTGCCTTTAATGGCTTCATCTCCTCAAGGAGCGTCTAGATGACGGGTCAAACCGGACTCAGTCCGGATCTATCCGTTATTTCGAATTACTCTTCTAAAATTACACTACTCTATATATAAGGGAAAATGAAATAAAACTTATATGATCCTCTTATCTAATTTTTTTCTTTCTTTTATTTATCTTTGTCCTTTTTCCCTTCAGAACATGCTATACTTCGTTTGTTTCTTCATAGTATATGTAATACGTGTTAGAAGTTATACAGATATGTGCAATCATATAGTACAATATATTTATTTATTTATGGTATTAGCTTATACTAATTAGCAAGATATCCAAGATTTTTCTTGTTATAGTAATTTTTCGTGTTAATTTGGCACTAATACGAAATATATATATATATATATATATATATATATATATATATATATATATATATATATATATATATATATACACACTTAAAAGCAATATAGATAGAAAAATGAATTCTCATTTGCCTTTTGTTTGAGGGATAATTCATTATTTTCATATTAGAGTAAAGTTCTTTATATAAACAAAAACAAGTGATCACCAATAAAATATAAGAGGTCGTCATAAGATTACCAAAACAAATATTAAATTGAAATTAAAAGATTGCTCAGTCTTTTCTTTGAATTAGACTTGACTCGCTAGCGGGACTTCATATATGGGATGAATGTGAATTAGAGAGAAACAACAATAACAATTCAGTAAAATTTTACAAATGGGGTATGGGGAGTATAGTGTGTAGGCAGACTTTATCCCTGCTCCGGAGAAATAGAGAGACTGTTTCCGAAAAATATTTTCAAGAAGAATATAAACAATAGTAATAGATCAGTGACAGCAACAGAAGCTATAAAAATAACATCAGCATTGTAAAAAATAGAAAATAAAATAGATGTAAAAGTGAATTAGAGGGAAAAAAAATTGCAAATTTCATTTATTTTATCCTCCAATTTCTTTTATTTCTTGGACCAAATTGTCAATTTAAGACAAGTTTTGTGGCTCTCCAATCTCCATGTCTTTCATATTTAACTGTAACACTTCACTACTTATCTCGTCCACGTGGGTTGTGTGGAGCATTTGGGAAGCTCCAATGGCAGCTTCTTCATATTCAAGCCTCTCATGGTGTTCTGTTCCAATACCCAAACAATCCTCCACAACTCCCTTACCATCATCTCTTTTTCCCTCAAATGCTCGTGGGCTTACTGGAATTTCACCCCAAAAATCCATTTCCAGCTCAAGAGCCCAAGCCAAGTTTGACAAATTTCAAGGCCAAGATAATCTTGAACAAGACTCCACAGAGCCAGCTGTTTTAGACCCACAATTGCAAACAATTGAAGAAGAGGAAGAAGAAGATGACGAGTGGGTTTGAAGCTTTCTTATCTTTAGTAATCATTAATTCATGTCAATCAAAAGAATATTGTAACTCATATGATGCTGTCTATTAGATATTTTCAAGAGCAGGTATAGAAATGACTGTTAATGGCATGCTATTCTTCCTTTTGCTTTTTCATCCTTTTCAGTTGCCTGCCCTCTGATTTGGAGGGTGCCGTTCAGCAATCGGGCCAAGCAACTGCCACTTTTGTATCTTCAGGAGGAATGAGAGCCATAGTATGTTTTAGCATGTCTACATTTTATACTAATGCAGTTTAATTGATTGTCAATTATTTCTGTCGCTAACAATTAGATGATGAATTTCGACTTTATTTGTTGCTCCCTCTTAATCTGATAACATTTCAGTTATATGCTGTGCATTCTTCAATTTGACATTCTCCCTTTCACCTTTTGTTGTGCTCTCAACTCCTCCAAATTTAGTATATTATCACAATCCTGCTGTCCTTAATCACGGAGACATAAGGTGATGAGTACGTTATAATCAGAGGTGAGGGATTAACACATCTTTTCTGATCCTTCTGCTGTATCATGGAGAAGTTATGCATAATGTGTGGGACCTATTTAAATAAAAAAAGAATAAAGAAAAGAAAGAGAAAATGATTTAGAAAAGCAAAAGCAAAAGGAATGCAATTTGTGGGACCCATTTGAATAAAAAAAAATTAAACAAAAGGAAGCAAAAATCAAATTGGTTTGATTTGCTGCTCAGACGGTGGAGCAAGACCAACTTTTCAATCTTGCAAATCTGCAAAGTAGGGGCCGAACCAATTTTAATTGGTTTTGGTGAGCAACAAAACTCTATAAATAGAGATGCTTCCTCCTCATTGTAAGCACACCAAAAATAAGAGAGAAGCAATAGAAGTTAGAGAGAATAATTCACGGATTGTAGTCTGTGAGATACATAGTGAGTGTGAGTAATATTGTAGTGAGGTGTTTAAAACAAAGAGTGTTATTTCTTTCGAAGTTGTAGTAGTCTCTTGACACTACTAAGTTGTAATATTATAGTGGTAATATTGCTCCGCTCGGGTATTATATTTTAGCCCGTTAAAAGATTTGGTGTTATTATTACTCTCTTGTGTTATTATTATTTGTCGTGGACATTATTCCTGGGCGGGATATATTTATTTTTCCAACAACGTGGTATCTGAGCCATGGCAAATAATGGTACGCTGTCTTTTCAGTACCCTCGTCTCACAAAAGATAATTATGAAAAATGGTGTCTACGTATGAAAGTCATTCTTGGCTCCCAGGATGTGTGGAATATTGTAGATAGAAGGTATGCAAAACCTGATAATGAGGAAGCTCTGCCCCAAAATGAAAAAGATGTCTTGGCAAAGACAAAGAAGAAGGATCAACAAGCCCTAACGCTTATCCACCAATGTTTGGATGATGCCACGTTTGAGGAGATGGCAGATGCTATACCTCAAAGGAAGCTTGGGAGATTTAAAAAATTCTCTTCAAGGAGTGGACAAGGCGACGAAGGTGAAACTTCAAACTCTAAGGGCTGACTTTGAAGTTTTAAAAATGAAAGAATCTGAATGCATTTCGGATTACTGTTCAAAAGTGAAGACTGTTGTAAATCAATTAAGAAGATACGGGGAGGACATAGAAGATGTCCGTGTGGTAGAAAAAATCCTTTGTACTTTAACACCTAAATTTAATTTTGTGGTGTGTGCTATTGAGGAGTCTAAAGATTTAGACTCGATGCTGGTAGAGCAATTGGAGGGTTCTTTACAGGCCCACGAAGAAAAGATTAAAAGAAGACAAGAAGTGCCGCTGGAGCAACTTCTTAAAACTCAAGAATCCTTTAAGGATTATGGAGGTGAAAAGAGCTATCGAGGAAAAGGACGAGGACGAGGCCGTGGCGGTCATGGAAGAGGAAGAAGTAATGGTAACAACTTCAACAATGAAGTTAAAATCCACCAAATATTCAGAGGTCGTGGCCGTGGACAAAGAGGAGGAAGAGGACGTAGCTACTACCAAGATAATAATGGACAAAGGTATTACAAATCAAAAATTTAGTGTTATAATTGTCATAAATTTGGCCATTACTCTTGGGAATGTCGTAGCAATATTGAAGAAAAAGCTAACCTTGTTGACGACAAGAAAGAAGAATATGAGTCAACGTTGTTGATGGCACTCAAGGAAGAAGACATGGATGATTGCAGCTCGTGGTATTTGGACAATGGAGCAAGCAATCATATGTGTGGATGCAAAGAGAAGTTTGTGGAGATCAATAAAACGGTGAAAGGTAATGTGTTCTTTGGAGATACCTCAAAGATTTAAATCGAAGGGATAGGTACGATTCTGATCTCCTGTAAAGAAGGTAGTCACAAGCTAATTCAAAATGTTTATTATGTGCCAAAACTAAAAAGTAATATTTTGAGTTTGGGCCAACTTCTTGAAAAGGAATATGACATCCACGTGAAAAATATGCATCTTTGGCTTAGAGATTCAAGTAGAATTCTAATTGTTCAAGTGCACATGACAAAGAATAGATTATTTTCTCTGAATCTTAAGACAAGTGATGCAAAGTGTTTGAAGGCTAATGTGCAAGATGAATCATGGTGTTGGCACATGCGATTTGGGCACTTGAATTTTGAAGCGCTCAAAATAATGGGAGAAAAGAACATCGTGCATGGGATACCATCAATAAACCATCCCAATTAATTGTGTGAAGCTTGTCTTCTTGGAAAACATGCAAGAAGGAGTTTTCCAAAGAAGGCCATGTCAAGATCAACCAAATCGCTTCAGCTTGTTCACACTGATGTGTGTGGACCAATTAATCCACCTTCATTTGGTAAAAGTAAATACTTTCTGCTTTTCGTTGATGACTTTAGTAGAAAGACGGTTTATTTCTTGAACCAAAAATCTGAAGCTTTTGCTGCTTTTAAAAATTTCAAAGTACTTGTGGAGAAAGAAAGTGGCTATGAAATAAAAGCTTTAAGGTCCGATAGAGGAGGCAAATTCGCTTCAAAAGAATTTAATGACTTCTGTCAGTCTCATGGAATCCGTCGCCCTCTAAAGGTACCTTATTCATCCCAACAAAATGGCGTTGTAGAGAGAAAGAATCGAACGATTCTTAATATGGCTAGATGTATGTTGAACACCAAAAGTATGCCCAAGGAATTTTGGGCCGAAGTTGTTTCTTGTGCAGTTTATTTGAACAAAAGGTCTCCAACAAGGAATGTTAGAGATCAAACCCCTCAACAAGCATGGAGTGGAAGAAGCCAAGTGTCAAGCATTTGAGAATCTTTGGGAGCATAGCCTATGCTCATGTGCCACATCAAGGGAGAGCGAAGCTTGACGATTGAAGTGTCAAGCATATGTTTGTTAGCTATGATATGGGTTCAAAATGCTACAAGCTATACAACACCCAAGTAGTGGCAAGGTAGCGGTAAGTCGTGATGTTGAATTTGATGAAGAATTGGCATGGAATTGGGAAGCTCAGAAAGAAACTTCATATGATTTTCTTATATACTGTGGTGATAAAGAAGAACCAGAGACCATGGAATCTGTGCAGGATACAACTCCACCTCCTTTCTCCAACCAATGTTGCATCTCCCTCTTCTCAAGAAAGTTCAAATGAAAAGCCGCAAAGGACAAGAAGTATTCAAGAGATCTATGAGGACACATAAAAAGTTACTAATTTTGATTTTTTATATTGTCTCTTTGCTGACAGTGAACCAATGAACTTTGATGAAGTTGTTACAGACAAAAGGTGAAGACAAGCCATGAAGGAGGAGATCGATTCAATAGAGAAGAACAATACTTGGGCGTTAACAACTCTTTCCGAGGGTCATCGCGCAATTGGAGTAAAATGGATATACAAGACAAAGAAGAATGCTGATAGAGATGTGGAGAGATACAACGCACGACTTGTGGCTAAAGGGTACAAACAAAGGCAACGCATTGACTATGAAGAAGTTTGTGCACCTATTGCCCACATGGAGACGATTTGTTTGCTCATCTCTTTGGCGGCACAAATGAAGTGGAAGATCCATCAACTAGATGTCAAGTCAGCCTTGTTGAATGGTTATCTTGAAGAAGAAGTCTATGCTGAACAACCATTGGGCTTTGTGGTCAAAAACCATGAAGATAAAGTCTTGCGGTTGAAGAAAGCTTTATATGGATTAAAGCAAGCCCTACGAGCATGGAATAGATGCATCAACAAGTATTTTCAAGACAATGGGTTTATTCGTTGTCTCCATGAATATGCTCTTTACCTTAAAGTTCATACTAATGGAGATATATTACTTGTTTGTCTTTGTTTTGATGATCTTATTTTCACGGGTAATAACCCAAGTTTGTTTGAAGCTTTTAAGAAAGATATGTCCCGTGAGTTCGAGATGACAGACGTAGAGCTCATGTCATACTACTTGGGTCTAGAAGTGGAGCAGATGGAGGATGGAATTTTTATCCCTCAAGAAAGCTATACAAAAGAGATATTGAAGAAGTTCAACATGCTCGATTGCAACCCCGTGAACACACCGATGGAGAATGGGACAAAATTGTCCAAGTTTGATGAAGGAGAAAAAGTGGATCCCACATTCTTCAAAAGTCTTGTAGTAAGTTTGAGGTACTTGACTTGTACCAGGCCAGATATACTCTTTGCAGTTGGAGTAGTAAGTCGTTTCATAGAAGCTCCTACCTGTACTCATTTGAAAGTCACTAGAAGAATTCTTCGTTACCTAAAAGGTGCGATCGACTATGGGCTATTTTATTCTTCTTCTAATGATTTCAACCTTATGAGATATTGTGATAGTGATTATGCGGGACATATTGATGATAGAAAAAGCACAACTAGTTTTGTGTTTTTCTTGGGTAATTGTGTTATTTTCTGGAGTTCAAAGAAACAATCCATTGTTACTCTCTCGACCTGTGAAGCCGAATATGTAGCAGCAACGTCATGTACCTGTCATGCTATTTGGCTGAGAAGATTATTAAAGGAGCTCAATTTGCCACAAATTGAAACTACAGAGATTTGTATTGACAACAAATCCGCACGGGCACTTGCCAAGAATCCGGGTGTATCATGATCGAAGCAAGCATATAGATACAAGATATCACTTCATCAGAGAATGCATTGCCAAGAAGGTAGTCGAGCTCGAATATGTGAAGTCTCATGATCAAGTTGCAGATATTTTCACAAAGCCTCTCAAATTTGAAGATTTCCAGAGATTGAGATCAAATCTTGGAATGAAGAAGAAAAATCAAAATTAAGGGGAATTTGTGGGACCTATTTAAATAAAAAAGGAATAAAGAAAAGAAAGAGAAAATGATTTAGAAAAGGAAAAGCAAAAGGAATGCAATTTGTGGGACCCATTTGAATAAAAAAGAAATTAAAAAAAAAAAGGAAGAAAAAATCAAATTGGTATGATTTGCTGCTTGGGCGGTGGAGCAAGACCAACTTTTCAATCTTGCAAATCTGCAAAGTAGGTGTCAAACCAATTTTAATTGGTTTTGGTGAGCAACAAGACTCTATAAATTGAGATGCTTCCTCCTCATTGTAAGCACACCAAAAATAAGATAGAAGTAATAGAAGTTAGAGAGAGTAATCCACGGATTGTAGTCTTTGAGATAAATAGTGAGTGTGAGTAATATTGTAGTGAGTTGTTTAAAATAAAGAATGTTATTTCTTTTGAAGTTGTAGTAGTCTCTTGACACTACTAAGTTGAAATATTATAGTGGTAATATTGCTCCACTCGGGTATTGTATTTTACCCCCTTAAAAGATTTGGTGTTATAGTTACTCTCTTGTGTTATTATTATTTGCCGTGGATATTATTCCTGGGCGGGATATATTTATTTTCCCAACATAATGCTCTATGGACTCCTAGTACTATTTCTTGTTTGCCCATTATTTTCCTGATGGGTTAACCATGAGTCCTAACCTAACTAGTGGAAGTCCAATGTGACTTTCTTCCTCAGGTTGAGCTCTTAATACCACAGCTTCAGTTTCTTGATGATGAGGGTGCACAAGCTGAATCATGGGACCTATCAAGGATATTTTTGGAAACACTTATTGAGGAGACAGGATGCCAGGTTAGCTTGAAACTTGCCATAGCTTGTATCAAGATTTTGCGACATACTCCCATTGCCCCATTTTATATAAGGAGGTAAAATGACTGGACGGGAGTTTGGCCTATTATACATAACTGAAATTGGTTCTAGGTTCCAGGTCCCGTTTTTATCTTTTCTATCTTTTCTCGTACTGTATGCAAAGATACACTTAGCTCTTTGTCGTCGATATGCAATTACTAAGATCTAAAACTTTCACTTCTAGAGAGTTAAAGCCATTTTTCCAGATGCTGGAGCTGCCGCACTTCTGAAGTATCAGTGGAAAGATGCTACATTTGGATTCTCCAGGTATACTTTGTTAGATGAGTATTCTCTGTTAATGATTTGATCACTAGTGCTTCCTAAGTTATAAGAGTTCCTGAAATGCTTTCTCTGTCAGTGGAATACCTGAATACAGTTCCTTTTAACTAGGAGATTATAATATGATATGAATAGTAGATTGTCTAACATTTTGTTACTGTTCTTCGTGTACTTACTGGTCCAGTCTAGGTGATCGGAAGCCAGTCACTAGGGAAGATGACATTGTTGTCATGGTAGTTCCTGATTATCAGATGCTGGGATATGTAGAAAAAATTGCATCCGATCTCTCAGATGACCCGGTACCCTTATGATTTCGGCTTTATATTTGTCTCTTATTTATTCAACAACTGCTATCTCTCCTCTCTGTCTCTTTCCATAAACAGTTAAAGTGACAACTTAGCCTCAAAGTACTTGATCTAAAATTCATCAGTAACTGTTTATCTAAAAGTCACTATAGTACATTACTAGCTTTATTCTTGTCTGCCACAATGGAGAAGACAATACATTACTTTTTGAAACTAGTGATAACTGCATGTGTAATCGTGGCCTTAAAATGAGGCGTTATTCTTTATCACTAATTTATACGTTCTCCTTGATCTTCTTCCTCGTTACAAAAATAGATCCTACAAATATCTGGTTTTAATAATAGGAGCTACGACTACACAAGTTCTCAAAAATGTGAGGATTGGAACTTTATATAAGCTTTTGCTCTTCAAGCTTTTCAAAACAAACCTATTCCCACTATAGACAGTAGTAGCATCTAGTCAAGAGGAATACAAGTCGCAGGCTATTTGATTGCATGCTAGCATCTTTTTTCTTGATTCTCACATGCTTAAATTGAACCTCTGTTATTCATCAACCTTATTTTCTGTTTTTTGTTAATGGTCTGTGGTTATTTTGTTAGCCTAGGCCTCTTATCATGTGGAACCCTCGTCTGATTAGTGAGGATGTCGGAGTGGGGATCAATGTACGTAGGCTGCGGCGCAATTTCTTAAGGTAATTTGGTTTCTGATAGGGAAGTTTCGCTTCAATGCTGAAATTCAGTTAGGTATTGTGTGTTACAGCTCAGTCATCCTATAAGATTTATTTATATCATTCAGCGCAAGTAGGGCTCTTTATGATTTGACTCTACTATTATAATTTAGCTGTGCTCTAGTGTGTTGACCAAATGTTTCTATCATATGTAGTTTTAAACTCTCATGCATGAGCAAGCAATTGTTATGCCCCTCCTCCATTATCCTTGGGTTGAATATGATTTACTAATGCAAACAAATGTGGTTCCTCACGGTAACCACTGACTGCACAAGTTAATGATTGTACAACCACCATTCATCTTCATGCCGTTGAGAAACTTCTAAGTTTCTAATAAAAATTGCTTCCCATATGATTTTTCGTTGATTAGTGGTTCTCTTCTTCAATGGAACTTCGTGTTTTATACTCAACCTTACACCATCTTTGCTTGGGGATGTATTTTCCATTTTTTCTTGTCAATGTGAACTTGCCAAACTGTATATAATTTTACCATATTCTGACTGCAACAACATATATTTTTCACTGTAGCACCTTCACCGTTGCTTACTCGATGAGACCTCTAGCATCTGGTGCTGTATTTAGATGTTATCCCGGGTAAGGATTCACCTACTTAAATCACAACACGACATGGCTTAAAGGACTGGTCTCAAGTTACATGCTTATTTACTTATTTTCTGGTTTACTCTAGATTGTGGAAAGTGTTTTATGATGATAAGGACCGACCAAACAGATATCTTCTTGCCAAGGAACAGATCAGCCGTCCAACTACAGAAGATCTGGAGGTCTGTTGCTCCTCTACTTCTATATATTTAAGTTAGGTTGTACTGAATAGTAATCCAAATAGTCGCCTGCCTAATCTCTTAAACTAAAAATAGCCGGTGAATGTATAATATGTATATATGTATAACTATGTATAATCAAATCTACGTATATCGGCTACAAAAAGTAGACATTGAATCTGGCCGGCTATTTGTGTAACAAGCCCTAACTAGGGCTATACATCCTCTAGAAGTCTATATAGTTCTGTGAGAAATATGCAACTGGTAAGTCTTTCGTTGTTGGCTACTGTAGCATTGTAATCCTGACCTTTTGTAATTTAACTTGTTCATAAGTTTCCCATAGAAAAATTATGATACCTCTCTCTCTCTCTTATACTTCGTGCTGATCTTTCTCAGATAATATTTGGAGGTGTGGATGAGAAGGAAGAGAACAGTCGCTCACTGTTAGATCAAGCAGCTGGAATCTTCTCTTCTATAAACCGCTTCATGAAAGTCATTTCAAGATAGACCGCGCCATCACCTTTTAACAGAGAGGCATAATGCTGAGCATTCGTCTAAATCACTGTACAGTCAACACCCGGAGCCTTTCGCAACGCACTCCCTCTATCTATGAACACATTTGGATGTCTTCTACAATGGATTACCAAGTACAGATTAAACGAGTGCATTCAGTTTTCGTGATCAGAGTAATCATGGTGAATTTGAAGGAACTCTTTTGCTATACATGCATGTAAACTTCATTGGACCCTTATAATATTATCAAGACTGATCCAGGATGAAGCAAAATGTTTGTCAACCGATCGAATCATGCCTATCAACAACCTTTTTTTGTTTAAAGAAGAAAGTGACTCTTCCAAAGTAACAGCATAACAGTTCACTTTTCATAAATCAGACAACTTGATTTGATGCTTAAATCAAACTAGTCTCTCGGCACACGTGTGTACCGCAACTCGATGAATGTATTTTTTTTTTTTCAAAAGAAGGCATTATATTATACTTATTAAGAATGTATTTGAGACAGAAAATAAAAGGTAATGACAAAAGTACAAGTAAAGAAAATGATGATTGTTGAATATATTTAGCTAATTCAATAAATAAAGAACTCCGGTCTGCTCCTATATTTTGTTCCACCTATAAACATCTTCTTAAGCTTTATAATTACAAAAGTAAGAATTATTTGATAATTGATAATGATATGCACATACTATTAATCAAGGTGCTTGATCCGACCCTTACCTTAAAAATCAGTTTGACATGTCGTTCTAGAGTTTGTAACTTCTTCATATACTTTTTTTTTTTTTAAAATTGTGTGTTTGCATTCCTTATATTTAATACTAATGATTATTTTGATATCTTTTTCCTTCACGTGAAAAAATGCATGAAAATAACCATACAAAGATCATACATATTCTTTTTTTTAAATCTTCAAACTAGACCAAGAAAAAAAAGAAAAATTAAACAAGATGGCTGATGCATGAATTAAAGACTATTTTTTAACATATGCCATAAGTTTCAATCATCGCCCTCTCGTGCAAGTGATCAGAAAAGGAAAAGAAGATTATTCTTGGGTTAGAATGGACCACAAATAATGCAAATTTAAAATAGTGCGAGAAAATGTTGAAAGGGATACCAAATTAGGCATCACTTCTCTTCAACGCTAGTTATTGAAGTCATTGGGAAAGGTAGTAATTAAACAAAGACTACCAAAATGTTTTATCAGGAAGCATTATTGAAGATTTGCAATGCCAACCGCCCCAATTAATTATTTGGAGTCAGGTAGGGAAGCCAAAAAATATACTCTAGATTTCATTCCTTCAAATTTTACAAGAAGCGTACGAAGTGATAATTCAAGAAAGGTTAGTTACAAAAGAAGGGGTACAATACTTGTAGTCACCCTTTGAAAGAACACAACTTTTAGAGGAGGCACTTCAAATTAGATTTTTATTGTTTTATTTAAATGTTATTTAAATATTATTATTCAATACCTAAATATGTTATTTAGAAGAATATTTTAGTAATTTAACTTTTAACGTTTGGGGTTCCCACTTTTATAATAATATAGATATAGATATAGATTAATTTGTTTAAGTCCAAAAGGAACATATTAGTGCCAAGAGTCCATAATTTTTATTTTTAATTTTTATAAGAGTCCATAATAGTATAGCGAGTCATGATATTACTGTCCAGTTGAGTCTTCCCTATTCCTTAGAAAAAATGAGAAGAATTAAACAAATTAAAATTGAACGTTTGTCTTTCTTCAAGAGGTTAGTTCAACCACCCACTACAGGGAAAATTACAAGAACATACAAACTTTATCAGTTAGAATTGAATGTCACAAGTACGCAGCAGGACAATAATTCTGTAACAAAGTGAATTTTTCCTCACACAATCAGTAATGTTGCATCTGTACATTAATCTCATAAAGCACAATGTTCAAGCAAGTCGGTGGATATCCCCAGCATCTCGGATGCTACAGAGTGCAGACCATTTACAAGACTTTGGTAACGAAGCATAAGGTTGAAAGGTCTGCGACTCTAATAACATTGCCCCTATGGTCCATGTGATATCATCAGCATTGCATAGCCTTTGAAGTGGCAGTCTCTGTTCAACTTTCAACTTTCAAGATTTAAAACCAGTTTACATGTTTGGTTGAAGCCTTATGTTGCTTCTTGAGTATTGTGCCCTCATCTCATTTACGGACATCTAGTCTGGGATGTGGAATCATCCTCTAATCCTTTGAAAGTGTGACACCTCCTGTGACTTGAAAAAAGTATTGTTCATATTTCAGGAAAGGAAGGTTATCTCCTCATAAGACGAATAAAAAGAAGCACCCAATGCAATAACATAAAAAACATATTCATGGTCGCAATTTGCAACAGTCCATCACAATACACATCTATTACATTGCATTGGTCAGCCACCAGTTCACAAATGACTACCACAGGCTGCAGAAAAGTTCAGAGGTATCTTGAAAATCGATTGAAAATTCCTTCTCATCACTATCCATGTAATGTAGAACGAACCTATTATCTGGTACATACCCTTCATCTCTCATGTGTCCAAACAATTCCAACAAGGTGGAATAAATGATCTTGGCTCCAGGATGCATTTGATCCGCAACTACGAACCTATGGACTTCCTTCTCAATCTCTATCCAGCTTGTCCCTGTCTCCTTTGCCACTCCCATTTCCTTCATTTTCTTGATGGTTCTGGCTCTATCTTTCCATCGTCCCCTGGAAGAATATATGTTTGCCAGTAGAACATATGGCACAGGATTATCAGGTGAAACCAAGACCCATCGATCAGCTGCATATTTTCCCATCTCAGCATCACCATGAATACTACAGGCACCAAGTAATGCCTGCCAAATAAGTATGTCTGGCTTTACTGGTATCCCCTCAATGAAACTCTTGGCTTCACTTAGAAATCCAGCTCGACCAAGCAAGTCAACTACAGCAGCATAATGCTCCATTCTTGGAGTCATCCCATAGATACTTTGCATAGATTCAAAGAATTCCATACCCTTATTCACTAGCCCTACATGACTACAAGCATGAAGCAGAGAGATGAATGTAACATCTGTTGGATCTACACCATCTGACTTCATTTCTTCGTATAACTGGAGTGCCCTGTAGATATTCCCATGACGAGCATAGGCTGCAATAAGGGAATTCCAAGAGACTGAATTTCTTTGAGCTATACTATTGAAGATTTCGACAGATTCCTCCAGTTGACCGCACTTGGAATACATGTTAATAAGCCCATTACTTACAAACGAATTTGAAATGAAACCTTTCTTGATGATTAAAGAGTGCACTTGCTTACCAAGACCCAAAGAAGTATCACTACCAAAGACACCAAGAACGGCTGACACTACATCAGGGTCAATTTCAACTCCTGCTTTTACCATTTTCACAAAGATCTGCAGAGCCTCTTCTTCGTATCCGTTTTGGGCAAACCCCACAAGCATAACTGTCATAGCAATTGTGTCAAGAACCTCCACGGACTCAAACATCTGCCAAGCGTCTTGTACACTGCCACACTTGGAATACACATCCATCAATGCACTCTCTATACACAAATCTGAATGAAACCCCAACTTCCAAACAATCCCATGAATTTGACGAGCCTCCATGAGTGCCTTGATTCCAGAACACGCCAACAATGCACTTAAGTATGTCAAATAATTAGGTTCAACGTCAGCACTTTGCATCTTCACAAACAAATCCAAGCTTTCCTCACAAAACTCATTTTGAGCAAGACCTGAAATCACAGCAGTCCAAGAGATAACATTCCTCACATCCATCTCATCAAAAACCTGCCTGCTCGAATTAGCACATCCGCATCGAAAATAAGAAGTAACCAATGCGTTACTAACAGATATTTCCCTCTCCATGCCGCTCAAAACAACCAACCCATGTATCATCTTGTTAAGACTAAGGAAACCACGCCCATTACAAGCTGATAAAATCGTAGTCAAACTGGCATGATCAAACTTAAAACAACCAGAACCCATCATTTCTTTGAAGTACCCAAATCCCATGTTAAAATTCCCATTATTCATAAATCCTGAAATAATTGAGTTCCATGAAACGGTATCTTTCATGGACATTTCATCAAACATTTGGGCAGCATCATCTGTCCTACCACATCTAGCATACATCGTCAGAAGAGAGTTCCAAACTACAAGCGCATTCTGGGTATTAAACCGATATCCTAAATAAGCAAATTGTGGGTCTTTGAGAACGAAGGCATGGATGGACGAACCAAGACGAACATTGCGTTTCCTTCCACAAATTGAAAGGAGGAGGCTTATTTCTCGTGAGCAGGTTACGCTCATATTTGGGCATAGTTTAATTTTAACCCATCTAAACGGCAAATTAGATACGTTATGATCATGAAAATTGGGATAAGCTAGTTTTTACGCATGATATTAAATTAATTCGCTAGTATCTAATATATTAAACAGGGACTTCAGCAGAGGAAAAGCTTTGCATTTATTAGTTTCTAAATTGTGTGAGTACTTATTAGTTTCTATCATCTTTAACCTACTAACTCGTGGTCTAAGATTTTACGTCTTAACGTTTTATACGAACCCCTTAAAATTAAGAAATACGAAACTGGTCTAAAGAGATGAGTAAAAAGAAGCAATTCCTTATTGGCTAAATGTATAAAACGTTGCAGGTTAAACAATTTCATTGGAATATTATATTTGAAAGAAAGATTTATTGTGCACCTTGGCAAGAAATTAAGAGCTTAGAACTTAAACTTATTGGCAGTTCAATTTGGGTAACATGTCATTAATTAGCCATCTTGCCAACCATTTGTATCCTTCTTGTGTCAAATGAATTCCGTCCCAACTGATGTAGGCATTAGGGTCTGTACAGATTGGCACTCTAGGAGATCCACATATTTTACGTATGTCAAAATTATAGCCTCCTCCTATTCCACAACAAGCTTTCAGTAAGGAGCTTTTGTCAAATCCTGCATTGTATTTAAATTAAGAAAGTTTTTAAATGCATATACATACATATGTAGTTTGAAATTTTGTCATAATATACTTCTTGATTAGTAAGTGCATTTTAAAAATTGGCTGCAGAGAAAGAAATTGAAATAGGTGGGAAATGAATTAATTTACGGAACAGAAAGAAGAACCAAATTTTTGAGCCCTTACCAAGAGCGACGGCATTGTGTAGAAGCCACATATAGGCATTGTAGTAGTCACCATAAATCAGTGTAATTTTTGGATACCTTTTCTTCAGCTCTTGAATGGCTTGTTGCAAATGATGATTGTAGAATACTACAAATTTATTTAGATCTTTCAAGCAATGGTGATTATCGTAGGCAGTTGAGTTGTCAGTCCTGAGTTTGGTTAGGTAAATTGGTAAACAACCAATTGGAAAATTGCCAGGAACTACAATTTGAGTAGCCCCAAAACCAATGACCCTCTGAAAAGAAGTAACTGATCATTAAGCGAAACAAATTTAATTTCAACCAAATAAAGGTACTCTAATAATCATGAAAGAAATTAACGAGATATGTAACAGCAAAATACATAAACTCACTCTAACACCATGAATGATGGTCTGAACAACTTCTGGCACCATATTTCGCAACTCTTTCATAGTTTTACCTTGCAATAAGCCATGGTTGAAATCATTTCCTCCTACTTCTCCAACTAGGAAAAGAGCCTTCTTCAATTTTGCTGCGCGATCTAGCAAGAACCAGAAAAAGATCATTTAAACTTGCTCGCTGTTAATTAGTTTATATATAGGTAGAGACTACTCCTCCCATACCTCACTTGTGGGAATATACTGATTTTATTTTTGTTGTTGTTCTAGAGATTAAGCAAGTAAACATGCAACATCGTTTCCTTAGAAGTTTCTCTTGATCAGGCAAAATACAAAATTGGCTGGTTGATCGTAATTAATTGCATTCGCTAACCAAAAAATATATAAAAATATTATAATTTTTGTACATAATACACATATATAGAAAAATATACATTTTGTCTACTATTATTTTTGGGAGCTACTAAAAATATGCATTTCTCTTCGGCTAAAAATTTATTACCACGGGTGGATGTTTTAAAATGAGAAGACATCCAAGCAAGCTGCACACTTAATGAGCTATTGGTGGCTGCATTAACAATCTTATTCTCTGCCATGACTTCAGCTGGTAAAGCAGTAGCTCCTGCTACTGCAAAATTCACACCATGTGTAAAATTTGCACTTTTAAGCTTGTAGGGATTTAGGAGAGGTAAACCAGATCCCAGAGCTGTCAAAAGCAAAAGAAAACATATACAGCACAATCAGTCTCACTCCCATTTAAGATAGTAATTTGTACCTAAATATAGAAACTTGACTATACCAGCCAAACAACAAACCTCTTTTTTTCTTCTTAATTTTAAGTTCTCTAATTAATTAAATGCGGGACACACAAACACTGGAAGAAATGAAGTTTTATACATACATATGAAATCAATAATGAGCATGCCATTAGAACAACGTCCAGTTGATTTTTTCTGGGAAAAATTCATTCCATAAGGAAATCTTCCACATCCAAGACGACGTGCACAAAGATTCTCTCTTATGCAGTTGCCTGTATCAGCAAGTGAATCGCCCAACTGATATATTTTATCAAATCCACATTTCCTCACTTGTGGATTTTGACGCGTTCCTGGTGATTGAGCATTGGTTTTCTGTTGAAGAACAATGAAACTGAACATGAAACAAATAACTAGGACATCAATCACTACTCTTACTGTCAACGCCATGGCCCGATTTTTCTAAATGAAAATCACAACTAGCTAACTCAAACTTCAGCGTTATAAACATATGCAATCTCGATTAACAGTTTATAAGTGAATAAATTATACGGTAGAATAATAATAATAATAAATGGTGTACCTAAATTAGAGATAGATTTCCTTGAATAATACACTATCATTTAAAAAGTACTTATTGCGTACTAAACGATCAACAGAGTCTCTTTAGCTTTCTTTTACTCCTATAAATAATTAATGACTTCTTTCTTGAACTACCAAAAGATTTCCAATAATCTGTATAATCTCGGCTTTTTTAATTGATTGATACTGTTAACTACACATGGCAAAACTTTGCACACCATCACGTCGAGATTCAAGGACCAAACTCTCTATACTGTTCACTCGTAAACTCTTTTTTAACATTGTACTAATTAATTGGAAAATTTTACATGCGAGAGTGGTTTTTTTTTGTTAAAAAAAAAAAAGTAGTTTATTGAATATGCGGTTATAAAAAATTGTTAAATGACTTTCTAATACTTTGGTAACGTTGAGTAATTTTTTCGTTATAAAAATAATTTAATAACTTCAATGCAATAAAAATGAAAGTTGTATAATCACCATGAAATTAACCCGAAATGGTCCCTCCAGGTTGCGTTATATTTTTACTACTTGATATCTCTAAGGTAAAATAGATTACGAGGAAAATTTAAATTAAAAAAGAAAAAACTGAACTTTTGATTTTTAGGCACGTCTGAACTTTGGAGATTTCCACTTTAAGCTAGCGTTTGGCCATAGATTATTAAATTTATTTTGAAAAATCTGATTTAGGTAAAGTTTGGTTTGAAGATGAAAATGTGTTTGGACATCAGTTTTCAAAACATTATTCGCTTTTTTTTTTTTGAAAAAATATGAAACATGACGTATACCCACAAGTTTTTAAAACTATCACAAATACCCAACAGTACCTTCATCAATAACATTCATTATATTATCGCAAACCATAGTCCTGAACATAAATAAACTTGCTACAAAATTATCATTTTTATAATGAACTACATAATACACTATCAGATGACCGAGAAGACGAAGCAGCATTGTTACAAAATAGTAAATGATGGACTTTTTTATAAAATATAAAAGTTTAGAGCAATTTTTAAACAATGTAATAGTAATATTTTGGGCCAAAACCAGCTCTTGGACTTTGAAAATTTGCCAAAATATGAATAAAATTTATGAACAAACATGTATTTGCCCAAAAAAAATTCAAATAAATTTTTGCAAAATCTATGGCCAAACGGGTGATTATTTTTTTTGATGTTTTCGCACATATTAAGTAATCCATCTTTTAGTATTAATTAACAATATAATTGACCATATTAACCTTAATTTGTTTATTGAAAATACAACAAATACTCCTAGGTTCTTTACTACAAGGGCAACTTTGAAAAATCTTTATTCCAATGACAACTTTGAAAAAAAGAAGTTAATTCTTTCTTGATATTTGAAAAAATCACATATTATGGACCATAGAAAAAGATCTAAAAATTAATTAAAGTGAACCAGAACGCGCACTCGTTCTAAAAGAGGAGAACTTTTTCATAAGCAATTCCTTATTGGCTTTGAGACAAAGTAAATCTATAAAATGTTGAAGGTAAATTTACCAATTAAAACAACTCCCTTGAAATATTTGACTAGATTTAGGGCCGATTTGGAAGCAATCTTGTAATTGGATTTGGGTGTAATAATAACTCAGTTTTAGTATATTTGTCTGATTAAGTAATTACTTGGTCAGCATATAATTGAGTGTAATTAATAGGGGGAGGGGTGTAATTATACTTTGCAATACTCAAGGGGGGCCGAGAATTGCTGGTAATTACATGGTGTAATTACAAAGCTATTTTTTGAATCTTTTTTTTTTACTTACTTTATATTCTATTCTTTTTTTTTTAATTTATTTTTTATTTTAACCTTTCAATTTTTTTTAATATTATTATTTTTACATTATTTATCTTTTGTTTCCTTATTTCTCATATTTTATTTATTTTTTACTACACATAGCTATGTTATTGTTTTAATTTTTTTTATAATATTATACCTCGTAATCTTAAAAAGAATAAGTCATCTACAAACTTGACTTATAATGAGTGATACTAAAGTTGAACTTTATTATTGGATGTGGTTATATGCAAATTTAATTGTGTTAAAATGATATATTATTTTTTAATATTAAAATAATATTCTCATTTTTCAATGTTTATTTTTTGTGATGTAGTTGCTCATATTTTTTATTTTTTATTTTCTTCATTTAGCATAATTGTCCTATTATTCTAGTTTTGAAACTATACCTCCTAATATTAGAAACAATAAGTCATTAATAAACTTGGCATATAATGAATGATGTCATCGAAGTAGAATCTCATTGTTGAATGAGGTTATAAACTTATGTTTTCCTTTTCTTTTGAATTATATTTACTTAAATTATGTTAAAACTTATTTTATGTTAATTGTAATTTTATATAAGAGTATTATGTTTATTTATTTATTTTTAATTTTAAAATATGTTCAATTTTCAGTTCCATTTTATTTGCTTTAATAGTATTGACTTATTAATTCAGATTGTATGCCATTCATTTTTCAGTTAGAATTGATAGATTATTTTTTCGTAAAATATTTAAGTAATGTTATGGCATTAATATATATAAATATTAGATTTTCTTATCAAGTATGCAGTCTATGATGTTCTTACAAAAAATGTACTTTTAATTTTTATAATTAATTAAAGTAAAATATTTATTAATTTAAAAAAATAGATGAGTAAAGTTAATTACTAATCATGTAGTCCATGATTAGTAATTAACTTTATACTCAAGATTTAATCTAATTGTGCAATTATACTTGTGCAACCAAGCAGTACACTTGTAAGTATATTGTAATTATATTGTGACAAACAAATAGATTGCCGTAATTACAATACTGTGTAATTACTAGGTTGTGTAATTACTACTATAGTAATTACACTAATTTCGATTATCTGGTCGCTTTTCAAATGGAAAGAAAGATTTATTACGTGCACTTTGACAAAAAGTTAAGAGTTTGAACTTAATCATGGCAGTTCAATTTGGGTAACATGTCATCAATTAGCCATCTTGCCAACCAACTGTATGCTTTTTGTGTTAAATGAACTCCATCCCAGCTGATGTAAGTACTCGGGTCAATGCACACTGGAACTCCTATAGCTCCACATTTATTGTGTAAGTCATAATTATAATCTCCTCCTATTCCACAACATGCTTTCTGTAGAGAGTTCTTTTTAAATCCTGCAATAAAAAAATTGTAAATGCATATACTTTTCGATAAATATACATAAATCTCTAGTTTGAAAATTTGCCATAATATACTTTTTGATAAATAAGTGCATTTAGAGGACAAAGTGATCGCTTCAGAATGGACTCTCGGAAAAGGAATTAAAAACAGTTGAAAATGAATTAATTGGAAATTTTACTGGAGAAGAAAAAAAGAACCTTACTATCAAAAGTAAGAAATATTAGATAATTTTTAGCACTTACCAAGACTAACGAAATTTTGTAGAAGCCACAGATAGGCACTGTAGTAGTCACCATAAACAAGTGCAATGTTTGAATGCTCTTCTTTTAGCTCTTGAATAGCTTGTTTCAAATGATCATTGAAGAAGATTGCTAAATCATTTAAATCTTGCAAGCAATGGTACTTATCGTAGGCAGTTGAATCGTTGGTTCTGAATTGCGTTAGAAAAATTGGGATACAACCAATTGGGAAGTTGCCTGGAACAACAATTCGAGTTGCCCCAAAATTGATGACTGTCTAAAAGAAACAAATTTCAATCAAAGAAAGGTAATTAAGCTAAGAAAAAAAAAAGATAATAAAAGCGTATCGTAATCAATACTTAGTTTGCTTCATTAATTTTTGAAATTTTGTTTTAAAACGTGTCATCTATTATTGCTTTCTTTTGAAACATTAATATTACGAAAATGTCGTCACTTTTTTTCTTTTCCTCTTTTCAATCAAAGGATACAGTGGAATCATAAAGGTTTATGATCATCTCTTAATAAGAGATTTAGAATTCAAATCTTGGAAATTGAGTCTTGTTCAATTGGAAACGCTAATCCCCCTCATATTGGGCTTTCATTGGGTTGGATTCGGATTTAATCAGACCTATAAATTTTGGATATTGAATGTTTAAAGCGAAAAAGGATTTTTACTTACTATAAATATGAAACTTTATTATTCTTCCTAATTAAATTTTAATTTAATTACATGGGCATATACAATTTAATAATTATATACAAATTAGTATTAATGAATATCCTTTTATATTAGACATTAAATAAGAATCAGTTATTTCTCATCCTCGTTCTCTCTCTCTCCCCGTCTCTCTCCCTCACTTTCTCTCCTCCTTAGTTCTTTCCCAAATTTTTCTTCCTTCATTTTTTATGCTTTTTATCCTCTCTTTTTTCCAGGGAATTCATCAATGAATTTTAATTGTTTTAACATAGAGTTTTAACTTAGCAATTTTCTTCCATGTTGCACAATTGGTGTTCGAATTGAAATTATCAATCAATAAATTTTGAAGGTGTTTGACTCTCTACCATTGACAACCATTAAAAACCTTCGAAGCATTGAATTCGAATTTGGGTTTTCAAAAACTATTATTTGTTTGGATTGGGTGTTGTTGCAAACAATTAGGAATATTCTTTGGAGCTTATATCTCAAATTTGAGGGTGTTTGGTGAAGATTAGACTTAATTTTGACTGAATTTCATATTGCAACTCGAAGAAGAAGAAGAAGAAGAAGAAGAAGAAGAAGAAGAAGAAGAAGAAGAAGAACACATGACATACAATATTTACGAAATTGTATTAAAGTTGTATACAAATTGTATTTAAATTGTATTCTGTTATAGTTATATATATTTTTTATTTGAATGTTTGTTTGAAAGTCGAAAAATAGTTGTATAATGTATGAATCGTTGTATGAAATTTGTATTTAAGTTATCAATACTATCTTTTTACATGAAGTTATTGATATGTATCAAAATTATCTTAAAAGAGGAAGTTTTGATTGGAATTTCAGAGAGGAAGAAGAACATACCACATACAAAATATATACAAATCAGATACAAAATACATACAAAAGACATATTGTATAAAATTTGTATTAAAATGGTTTTGAGTTGTATGATGTTGTAGATGTATTTAACTGGGTCAAAATAATATATAAAAGTTGTAGATAAGTTGTAAATAAGTGTATACTATATAATTAATTGTATGAAATTTATTTTTAGCATGTATGTTGTTATAGATATATCAATTTGTACTAAATTTATTTTTAAATTTATTTTGTTGTACCATATATTGTTCGAGATGCCGAATTTGAATTTAAAGCTTTCAATTTTTTGATGGCGGTCAATGATGGAAAATAAAATACCCTTAAATTTAATTGACCGACAAACAATTCGAACAATAATAGTGCAACAGAAAAGAAAATATCTTTCTATAATCACGTCTAGCTATGCAAAGAAATGAACTGAACTGAACAGACCAATTGGAATCCAAGCTATTTTGGACTTAGAAGATTTATATACACAAAAACAAGGTTTCTATATTTCAATTCGAGGACCTTCATCTCTTTCTCCTAAAATCACGAATTGCTTATTTCGTTCCTTAAGCCAGATATATATTGTGCGGTTGTTGAAATAGTAGGTATAGTTCTATACAATTAGAAGAATCCTGAAGCAACGTGCAAAAAAAATGAACTTTTCCTTCTTTCACCAGCTAAAGTTTGCAGAAAACTCTTGCTGCAATAACTAGTTTGTGCTAATAAGAAATTGAAAGAAAAGTTGGACTCACATTAACAAAGCTACTGTAAAATAATAACTCAAACTATGATAATCAAGAAACTTAAACCTCAATGACCATTAGTAGAATTTCTATGTGATAAAATAAGTCTGTATGATTGGCAGAATCCACTAAAACTACCAAAATAACAAATTTTTACGTTCTTTAACCAATTAAAAATCGCGGAAAATTCTTACAAAAACTAAAAGCTTCATATCTCCAATTTCATTCACAAATTTTATTGAGAGAGATGGTGAGAGAGTTGATTAAGAAAGAAGGGAAAAGTTGATGAGAGAGTTAACACTGAATGGGGAAAGAGGAGAGGAGAGAAAAAAAGGAATAAGAGGAGAGGAGAGAAAAAAAAAATGATGTAATTGAATCCCCTAATTTAAGGCACTAATAATGGACTGTATATAATTTGTAAGTAATCTTTATTTAGGGCAGATAATATATAAAATTAGGACTATTTTAATAAATAAGTTTCAAATATTATATATGAAAGAAAAAATCTCAAGCAAAAATAAGCTGAAATAAAATACTACAAAAGGAAGCAGAGAGGATAAACTACAGTATCATTATTAGTAACACGCATAAACCTTTGGGATTTTTACATAAATAACAGGTTGTATTCATTGTTTACTTTTTCTAGCCGATATACATAATTATATCTTATATAAATTATACATAAAGTACACATACATTATATATTTATCAATTATTTTTCATTTAAATGGTTACATTGACGGCTATTTGGGTAACCTCAAACATATTTCAAAGGGCAGCAACCATGCCCCCAGCTTAATTCCCACACCCCTCGTCCAATGATAAATTTAATTAAAGGTAAAAAGCAAAACTTACTCTAACACCTTGAATGATGTTCTGAACAGCTTTTGGCACCATGCTTCGGAGCTCTTGTATCGTTTTACCTTTGAATAAGCCATAATTAAATTCATTTCCTCCTATTTCTCCAACTAGGAAAAGAGATTTCGTCAATTTTGCTAGGCGATCTGGGAAAAGGAAAAAATTAAAATTAAAAAAAATTAAAAATAAAAATAATATATATATATATATATATATATATATATTTATATATATATGATAGTTAATGCAACTTGTCGATTGGAAGATACCAAAGGGTATGATAGCAAATTAAATTAATTACCAGTGGGGTAGGTGCTTTTGAAATGAGTAGACATCCAATCAAGTTGCACACTCAATGAACTATTGGTTACTGGATCAATCTTTTCCTCTGCCAGATTTTCAGTCGATAAAGCAGTAGCTCCTGCTACTGCAAAGTTCGCACCATGTCTAAAATTTGCATTTCGATCCTTGTAGGGATTTAGGAGAGGTAGACCAGATTCCAATGCTATAACAAAAAACATAGGATTAGATTATTTAGGTAATTACAAGAACATCTTTATATATGTACTAAACTGTAACTTTATTTTACATAATTAGGCCACTTATTAAATTATTACAACATATTTTATAATTAGTATTAAGCTAGTAACCTGGTTTAAATGATAATTAGCTTACCACCTCAAGTTAACTTATATGCTGACAGGATTACTAATTAATGGGATAATAATTTAACTTGTTATAATGGTTGTCTACTTTATTTATTTTTCAGGTAACTAATTTTACTTATTATGAAACTTTATTTTAGTTTAATCCGAAAAACACAAATTAACATGAAAAGACAATGAAGCTAAGTCTCCTACAACAACAAACCTAGAATAATCTCACAAAAAGGGTCTGAGGAGGGTAGTATGTACGCAAACTTTACCCCTGCCTTGTGGAGGTAGAGAGACATTTCGGATATACCCTTGGCTTAGGAAAAGGGTAATCACAACATAGTTGAAAAGAAATACGGTGAAAAACCACATGGAAAAAAAGCACTAACAAGAAGCAATATCATACATCTGATAATAAGGTAACCGAAACAGAAGAGACAACAGACAGTAATAGAGATCGATCTAAGTGTTAGTGCTTTTCCTGATACAGGTACTGAAGTCTCTTACATACCTATGAAATCAATCATGAGCATGCCGTTAGAACAACGTCCAGTAGTATTTTGGAAAAAATTCATTCCATAAGGAAATCTTCCACACAGAAGACGTCGAGCACAAAGACTTTCTCTTATGCAGTTGCCTGTATCAGAGAGTGAGTCACCCAATTGAAATATTTTATCAAATCTGCAATTCATTAATCGTGGTTTCTGAAGCATCAGTAATTGATCTTCAGCATTGCTTTTCTGTTGAAGAACCACCAAACTAATAGAAGAAATAACTAGGAAATCTAGCAGTGATCTTATTATCAGTGCCATAACCTGAAAACTACACAAGGGAGCTGAATCTTCAGCTTTATGAATATGATCAATAACAATACTTTTTTCCTGCAGAATACGACAAAGATATTTTAATAATACAAGTGGATAAAAAATAAATAATAGGTGCACCTAAATGCTAGCTAGATTCCTTGAGTTACTACAAACATACATTTTTTAATGTATTGCGTGACACGCGGTTAAACTGTCAACTCTTTTGTTCTCTTTGCTGTTTAATTATAAATGATTTGTAAATATATATTTTTTGTGAAATGGCTACTAAAAAATAAAGTGTTTACCCGTAAAACGGTACAGTTGAATTTGTTACGTGGTTTATAAACAAACGAACTGATTTGATTCAAAAGATGATAAGGAAATAAGATTAAAACTGAGATTAGCAATTGAAATTGAAGAAGATGACAAGCCTGACTCCGGACGCAGCGTGGACAAAAATGAAAGCAATGATAAAGAACAAATAAAATTATCTAATTCAGAGCTAACGTAGTAAAATATAGCCTTTTTGTATAGAATGTTTCGTGTGTCTACAATGGCTGCTAAGCTTGCTATTTATAATTTTACACAGGGAAACAAGATCCTAGGATCAAGCTCCTCTTAAATGATAATAAAAGAGCCATTGATGAGTATGTAACGGCAGGTCATGAATGCAAATATTCTCTGTAACGGTCGCTCATTTAATGTTAGAGAATATTCCTCATTGAATGCTATCCGATGACAAGTACTTGATCTTCCCTCGTTAACTATGCTCCCTTCGGGATTTATCCGGTGTCGGTTGCATTTGTTGTACTCGAAATTGGTTATCCCTTGACTTGCCCTTTATCTGTCTTCGGTTCCACGTGTCACGTTACTATTCGACCATTTGTTATAAATCAATTTTACCCCATACAAATAGTCCTCCTACTTTTAGGTGACATATCTTTGTATTATCGGTAAGTTGGTGAAGATTCCTTTCTTGGCGAAAATGTTCCTGAACAGTACTGACGCTTGAAAGGACACACGTCTTCTCGCATTTAATACCCCAAACACGTGTTGCTCCATAATTCAACAAATATTTTCACTGATTTTCGAGGTAATCATGACCACAATTTTTACCATCTAAAACTTCTTTGCTACTCAACATTTCTACTTTTTCACTTTTACAACTTTCAAAAGCCTTTCTTTCTCTCTACATCTACTTATGAATTTTTCTATCTTCTCCAACGTTCTCAGCAAAAGTTTTACTAATCTTTCATCACCATGGCTTCTTTCACTACCTTTTTCGGAAACACTGGTCTTCCCTTCGGTGGAGGCCCAAAGAAAAACAAAGACAAGGAGGTCGAAATTAAATTCGAACCTCCCACTGTTAGCACCATAATATCACAACATCTTAATATTGCGAACGATTTTCAAGAGAAGGCTTCTTCTGCGTCTTCTCGGACTTGGCTATTTAGAAGGTATCCCTCCTCCATTCGCCCTTCTAGTATCCCAACTATGAAAAAAGACTGCAATTGTCTCAATCTTGAAATCCTTTCTCCGAATATGATAGCGTGGGTTACTTTCTCCAAGGAGGGGTTTACATATGTTTATACGTATCCCTTTACCTTGGATCCATTTATCCTGGGGTCGATCAAATGAAGGACTCGACCCGATAATTCTGGAATTCTGCCATCGGTATCAGGTTTGCTTAGCACAAGTAGGTCCATCTATATGGCGGACGGTGTCCTGTCTTCGCTAACTGTGCATGGAGACCGGGGAAACCCTGACCCTTGCGCACATGATGAACCTTTACTCCCCCAAAATTTTCTGTGGGGGACTAATAAACTTTAGCAAGCATGGTCACCACGCTTTTCTCACCAGCGTTGATGATGAAAATGATCATGGGTGGATGAAACGTTTCATCGTCATTGTTACCTGGGACATCATCCCGCCACAACTCCAACCTTTCCCGAGTCGTGGAATCGCTTTCATAAGTTTTTGGTCATTTACTCCTTCCGTGAAAATATAGCTTCTTGTTATTACTGATTTTCTTGTTTTTTTGTTTTATCTACTCAATGGAAACCACCACAAGTTCAAAGCCTGGAACAATGGGTTCAAAAAATTCTAAATATCACATTACCAGAATCCCGCCGGTGGAAGGAAATATCTCTCAAATACGTGTGGAAGGCCAAACATCGTGGTAAACCAAGCCCTTTCTTCTTTTATCTTTGTATGAACACCAGTAATCTCATGAAAAAGTGGCTTACTCCACCTTTTGTTTGGTTCATGACTTTCGATGGGCTCTGTCTCTAGAGGACCCTAAGGAGGTTAGAACGGTGTTGCAAGGTGCCTTTGCCCAAAGCAGAGCTCGTGGAATCGCCCGAACCACCAGTGAGGGTGCCTTCTCTCGGAGTCCCCAAGCCAAGCACAAGCAACCAAAAAGGCTACGCTCTTTCTCGGCTGGGACTCAAAAGAAGAGGATAAAGAAAACACCATCCGAGCCGAATGCAGTGGCCCTCGTTGATGAAGGGAAAGCCAGTGAAGAAGAGGTTCCCCTTCAAAGGAGGAAAAGATCTTCACCAGCTCAATCGGACGCTCAGTCGGGAGAGCCTCAAAACCCAATATCAAATGAAGTTGACGCACTTTGGGTCGAGATGAGCTTGATCGAGAATGCTGATTCTCGTTGCCTGGCCCCATTTGTTGCCTCCGGTCCAGGGGATTCATGTCACGACCCAAGCCGAAGGGCCGCGACTGGCACCGGACCCTACCCTACGGGCGCCGGCATACCCTTCATCTAACTTTCCTTATTATCTATAAGGCTTGTCATATGCATATAATCTGGAATAATAATTATAATGATACGTGATATTATACCATGATAAGATCATACTTATATACATAATATAGCCAACAAGGCTGCAATGCAGAACCATAAAACAAAATACATACGTTTGCCGACAAGGCAATTCGACTGTACATAAGTCAACCCGTCACTTGTCTATGCATAAATTGACACTTGTCTATGAGCCTCTACAAAAACGTACATAATGCAACCTATGTCGGAACAGGGCCCCGACATGCCCAAAACAGAATGCATACCAAGACTGTGGCAAGTCCGAAGGATGGATCTCGCCAATATCTGCTGAACTTGGTAGCCTACTGTGGTGGGGGAGCTTCGTCTATCTGCCCGCTCGGACCTGCAGCACAACATGCAGCGTCCACAAATAAAGGACGTCAGTACGGATAATGTACTGAGTATGTAAAACAGGAAACATAATGTAAGAACAATAATAAGCATCAGGATAAGAGACATACAACATGTACCATCTGAATGCCTCTGAGGGCGACTAACCATGTCATGCCTGACATGCATATGCATATATACATATATTTATATCCTTTTGAAAATCATCATATACATATATACGCCTCTGTGGGCCTCATCATCATCTCATACATATGCCTCTGTGGGCCTCCTCATTATCATACCCAACTGATCAGTGGTTGCACAATAGGTGCCATACCCGGCCGACTATAGCGCGGCTCGGTAGAGTAAAATAGCTGTCGACTATAGCGCGGCTAAGTAGAGTAAAACATATACATATGTATAGTTGCACAATAGGTGCCATACCCGGCCGACTATAGCGCGGCTCGGTAGAGTAAAATAGATAATGCATGCTGGACTCATAAGAGTCATGCTACCATGGTGAAATAATAACATATCAATCCTCCCAAAAGAGGGGAAACAATATACGTACTACTACCTTCTAAGAGTAGAGCATTTTTGGGGTTCGTTCATTGCATTGTGTACAGTCAGAGTCATGCAAAAGAAGGAAAAGGATAGTCTCACATACCTTGCAATACTTTGCAATCTCAAGTTATGAAACTTCCACGACTTCTTAGTCTACAATAAGAGAAATGACACTACCGTTATCGTTCAGGCGTCGCAACTATTATGTATCGACTGTAACCTATTTTGCAATAAAACGGACAGCACCTCCCCTATATATGTGACTTCACACAAGTCCAAACAGTCACCAAACAGCCAAACAACATCAATAAGAATCATATTGAGCCTCCCAAAACAGTCCACGCACAAACCAATCACTTCATACGTACAATGGCCACTATAGTCGTGTCAAACGATCCGGAAATGTTATGAACAACTATCAGGCCGCAACCCTAAACATATATGGTGTTTCTCCACACCCTTCCCCCATCAAAAACTCCACAAATCAGTAGTATAACACGCAGCTTTACAGAAACACAAAACAGTTCACAAAACAGTTCGCTACAAGTGAATAACTCGAACTCACGGCTTCCGATCACCGTCCCGTAGGTTCTTACACACATAGAATGACTTACCAAGTCTTAACAGTAGAAAAAATGTATTAAATAGAGCAGTAAACTCACCTTGCTTGTTAGATAACTCAGCCCTTGCTTTGGTTCCTCAAACTCTAGGGTTTACCTTCAACTAGAACTTGAAAGAGGGAAAAATTGATTAGGGTTTGTGTGGGATTATTTTGGGGAGGGGTTGCAGGGGTTCTTTTAGGTTTTGAAGCTGTGAAATAATAGTGAATTATCTGGCTTTAGAAGCTTTTAAAAGCCCTCTCTTGACCGACTTGGGGCTTTTAAATTTTAGCCCTTAATTTTGGCAAGTAGGTGATGCACCTACTTGTCTCCTACCAGCCTGCGCAGTTCTACGGAAATGCAATTATCTCAATACTCCGAGATCGTATTAACAAACGGTTTGAAGAATTGGAAACTAGACTCATAGATCTTTAATTTGGTAGGTAGATCACCCCGTAATTCCTTGTAAATTGGGAGAAAAGCTCAGAAAAATTTGACCTATCGTTTAAGTAAAATTGTGAACCTAAGTTGCGACAACTTTTGTCGACTTTTATTTCATAACTCTTATGACTTCAAGACTTATGAAACGGATATTATATCATTCAAATACCTTGAAACATGACATCTTGGTGATGTTAACCATCTCTCGATTTACCCAAAAATGCGAGTTACAACAATCTTAACTCGTTTATCTTCTAATATTTGTTAACCACCCTTATACACCTTTGCATCATTTAAGACCAATAGGACTAAACTCTTATTGTCTCAAAGGTAATTCTCTTCTCGAACCTAGGTAGACTGTCTTATGTGTAAACTAACACGTACAAATAAGGGTTATAACAATTCAGACCCTGGGCCTCTTTTATTTCCGACCACTAGGCCAATAACAATCAACAATTTTTCTGCTACCGCCTCTGCTTCACATTCTACATCGATGGGTTCACGCCCATCGACACCAACTGCTCCTTCGCCACCGGCAACAACTACCACTCACCTACTTAAACTGTCTGAGCCAGAAAGGGGTGTTTCTCCTCCTCAATCTCTCAACCACGGGAATTTGAGGTACAATTATTCAATCCCTTCCCCAGATCCTCGATGGAGGAGAAGTGCCACTTTCAGATTCGAAGGAGTGTCATTTTTTGTCCAAACCAGTGGAGCTTGCGAATTACCTGAAGCCAAAAATGCGCTCCCTTTCTAGGGAGTAGTTGATAAATAATACCAACTTGCTGTGCGCCTCCTAGTGTTGGAGGCAAAAGTTGCTGAGGCGGGTGAGCTTGGCGACTGATTGCAGCAAAGCAAACAAGATAAATGGCCCACATCCAAGAAGCCACTCAATTACACGAACAAACGAACAACTTCAAGAGGCTAAGTGGGCCGAGCTTCGTGACCTTGTACTTGCTATTGCCGAGCGTGAGTCTGCCTTCGAGGAGCAAATAAATAATTTGAAGACAAATTTAAGCTCCAAAACCAAGGACGCTAATGCTGCCGAGGAGAAGAGGGCTAAAATGGTGGAGAGGCTTAAGCGATCTCTGGACCAAAACCGGCTTTATTCAACTACGAATGTTAAGCTCGACATCCGCCTCCATGCTATGAAATCGGAAAGAGAAAAGCTCAATGACAAAATTGATAAACTTCAGGACAAAATCCAAGATAAAAAAGATTCCCTTGTCTTTTAGAAGACATATGCCATATACCATATGAAGAGGAAGACCTTGGAGGAGGCTAAAGTGAGCATCGTCGACATAGACGATTGTATTGCCCAGGCTCGGGAACTGGAGTTATCTACTCGAGAAAATCTTCCTGCTTAACCTGCTGACACTGACTCTTCGAGTACTGGTTCCGAGTACTCGGGAATTGAAGGAGAATTTGAAGAAGATGAAGGCCCAGAACCGGTAGTGGATCCGCCTTCCTCTACCGGGGAAATGTAGATCCCTCTCTCCCTTCGGGTTCCGGTGGCAATAAACATAGTTTCTTTTTCTCCTTTTCTCTTTTTTTTTTCTACTTTGTAATTATGCCAAACTTTTCACTGAATTTGGCATTTTGATAAATAAAAGATTTTTTGCTTAAGTGTTGTAAAAAAATATTTCCTTTGTTTTTAATTACTTAAAGCTTCGGGTATATTTTCATCCGATAGCTTTTGATTCCGGGCATAAAATTCTTCCGCAACCAACCTTTTACTATGGAGTTTCATAAGAGAGGGCCCTCTTATGTTTATGGTGCTCTTGAAGAGTACGTCTCCTGTTCATTCCGGCACAAGCATTTGAAGTTTTTGTTAACTTTCAAATGATAAAATTAACTCATCATTTGGACAAGAAATAAGATAAAAATAAAAGGATTTTATTTTATTCCTTCTATCTTTAGAAGTACATAAGCATTTGTCTGCTAAAGTGAATATAACTGCCAATACATGTGGCTAACTCGTATAACTTATTTCTTCGGGGCTGATTATGCAGTCCCCCGTCCTGATGAGACATTATTGATCCCGGTTCTAGCAGTCCTCGATTTTTGTGGCATTCCTGGTGCCGTATCAGATATTATCCTTAGTGTTCGAATGCGATATATGCGAATTTGAACACTGGAAGCCTTGCTTTTCCGGTGGAAACAACTTGTGAACTGTTGAATAATCCTTTTTTTGTAATGGAAGATGAGGCATGCCATCGAGTCAAAGATAACAATCCACATAGCTGTTTACCATCGATGTTAAAGTTTTAGTGCCTTGATATTTAAAGGTCTTTCCTTTGCCGATGCCACTCCCTTCGTAGTATGTTTTTTATTGCTACCTCGTTAAAAATCTTGCTAGAAAAACCCGATTGGGATAAAAACTGGATGAAGAAAAAAAGAGTGCAGCTCATACTTTCAGTTTTGGTAGCGTCCATCAGCAATAATACCGTTTGAGGTAAGTCACGTTCCAGTTGCCGGGTAGTTTGTCTCCATCTTAATTCTCCAACTCGTACAACCCTTTACCGGTGATAGCTGAAACCCGGTAAGGACTTTCCCATATTGGTCCCAGCTTTCCGGTGTTGACTTACCGAGTACTCTGAGTCACCTTTCTCAAAATCAAATCTCCAACTTTGAAGTAGCGGAGATTGGCCCTCCAATTATAATATCTTTCCATCCTTTGCTTTTGAGCCATCATCCTCACGTACGCCAAGTCATTATGTTCGTTTAACACATCCAGCCTCGCCAACAATGCTTCATTGTTTGTTTCTTCATTTGTTCGGGAAAACCTTAAAGTTGGTTCCCCTAATTCTATCGGTATCAAAGCCTCATCGCCATATATGAGAGAGAAAGATGTTTCTACCGTGCTCGACTTCGCTGTTGTCTGGTAAGCCCATAGCACACCTAGTAGCTCTTCGGGCCATTTGCTTTTAAAAACTTCTAACTTCTTTGTAAGGTTTTGGATAATCACCTTATTGGTTGATTTCGCCTGTCCGTTAGCACTTGGGTGGTACGGTGAAGATGTATTTCTCTTGATTTTCAAATCTTCCAAAAATTTTGTGACTTTGGAACCTATGAACTGTGGTCCATTGTCATAGGCAATTTCATTCAGTAGACCGAATCGGAAGATTATATGGTCCCATGTGAAGTCGACCAATTCACACTTACCGATCTTTTGTTAAGGACCTGCTTAAACCCTTTCGTGAAGTAGTCATTTAAAACTACAAGAAATCTTACCTTTTTGGGACCAGGTGGCTGAGGGCCGACTATGTCCATTCCCCATTTCATGAATGGCCATGGGGACAACACTGAATGCAAGAGTTCTGCTGGTTAGTGCACCAGTTGCATATGGCATTGACATTTGTCACACTTCTGAACGAACGTCTTTGCGTCATGTTTCATCCGGGGCCAATAGTAACCTGCCCTGATCAACTTTAGAACTAATAAATCTACACCGGAGTGATTCCCGCAGACTCCTTCGTGGACTTCCCCCATCATGAAATCTGCCTCCGAGGCCCCCCGGCATCGGGCCAATGGTCCTTGGTATGATTTTCGGTACAACTGCCCATCTATGAGGCAGTAACGAGTTGCTTTGTTTCGTAGCGCCCGAGACATCTTAGGGTCTTTGGATAATTTGCCATGCTGAAGATACTCGACAAACTCATTCCTCCAGTCCCAAACTAAGTTGGTTGAATTGACTTCGCGGTAAACGTCCACATCCAATACCGAATGCAGAATTTGAACAAAGGTACCGAAGTCAAACCCATTCATCTCCGTGGACGATCCCAAATTGGCCAATGCATATGCTTTCACCTTTTCTTCCTTTGGATTGTGTATGATCGTCCATTCCCTGAATCATGCAAGAAATGCCTGAACCTTGTTCACATATAGTTGCATGCGCTCTTCCTTCGTGTCAAAAATCCCGTATACTAATTGATTTACCACGAGTTAGGAATCGCACTTTATCTCGATGATCTTAGAGCTGAGTCCCTGGGCCAGTTCAAGTCCTATAACCAAAGCCTCATACTCGACTTTATTGTTAGCTAATGGAACATACTTAATGGCCTGCCTCAGGGTTTCTCCCGAGGGTGTGATTAGAAATATTCTGAGACCGAACCCTTTTATATTGGAAGCTCAAACAAAGTCCAAATTTTCTACTGTCGTTTCCAACACAATACTGCTTCCTTAGCAGCCAAAGGAATTAACTCGAAACTGAAATCAACCATAAAGTCGGCCAAAACCTGTGACTTGATCGCAATCCTGGTTTGTACTCAATGTCGAACTCACTAATTTCAAATGCCCATTTATCCAAATGGACTGACAACTCAGACTTGTGAAGGACATTCCTTAAGGGAAAGGTTGGCTTAATGGCTATCGGGTGGCACTGAAAATAATAACTAAGCTTTCAAGAGGAGACTACGAGAGCTAAGGCTAACTTTTCGAGGTGCGGATAGCGAGTCTCTGCTCCCAATAATATTTTGCTAACATAATAAATAGGAAATTGCGTACCTTCTTTCCTAGATATATTATCAACTACTCGTCGTCTCCCAGTTTTGAAAGTAACGGGGGGCTTAATTAGTACCTTTTTAGGTCTTTCAAAGCCTGTTGGCATTTCAGAATCCACATGAAATTGTTCTTCCTTTTTAGAAGTGAGAAGAAGTGATAGCACTTTTCTAATTATATTTAGATGAATCTGCTCAGTGCTGCTAACCTACGGTCAGCCTCTGTACTTCATTCACATTTGTCAACTGGTTCGGAATGTCCTTGGTAGCTTTGATTTTGTCGGGTTATTCCTCGATCCCTGTTTGTGAGACTAGGAACCCCAAGAACTTGCCGGAACCAACTGCGAACGCACATTTTTTCGGGTAGAGATTCATGTTATGTTTCCTTAGGACGTTGAAAGTCTCTTGGAGGTGTTTCAAATGATCTCCTACATTCAAAGACTTGACTAACATGTCATCAATGTAATCCTCCATTGTTTTGCCTATCTGATTTTCAAATATTTGCTTAACGAGCCTTTGATAAGTGGCTCCGGCATTTAAGCCCAAATGGCATCACATGATAGCAATATGTACCAAAGTTTGTTATGAAAGAAGTTTTTTCTTAATCCTCCGGTTCATCTTGATTTGATTGTACCCAGAGTAAGCATCGAGGAAACTCATTAACACGTGCCCTGCCGTAGCATCAATCATTTGATCAATGTTTGGTAACGGGAACGAGTCTTTATGGCACGCTTTATTTAAATCCTTATAATCTACGCACATTCTAAACTGTTTATTCTTTTTAGGTACTACGACTACGTTGGCTAACCATTCTGGATATTTTACCTCCCGGATTAAACCATGTTGAGTAATTGAGTTACCTCTTCTTTAAAAAACTTGTTCCTGACCTTGGCTATCGAGCATTTCTTTTGCCTCATCGGTGGGAAGTTTAGATACCTGTCATATCTGAATGCGACCAAGCAAAGTAATCTGTGTTAGCTTTAAGAAAATTTATAAACTCTAACTTGAGTTCGGGATTGATTCCTGTTCCCAAGTGAAACTTCCTTTCCAAAAACTCTTCGAACATGGCCACTTTCTCGAGCTCTTCTGCGGTCGGCTTGGTCGCATCCATTTATCGTCTTTGTTCGAAAATGGGGGAGGCATCGGTTCCTGTAATTACCATTTGGTGGGCTCCTTCCTCTTGCTGCTGGAAATAGTTACCGCATTCATCTCCCTTACCGCCGGTTGATCTCCCCTTATTTGATTAACTCCTTCCGGCATTGGGAATGTCAACAATTGGTGATATATTGAGGGCACAACCTTCATCTCGTGTATCCATGGCCTTCCGAGGATTACATTGTAACCCATATTGCCATCTACCACTTCTAAGAGTGTGGTTTTGATCATTCCTTCAACGTTTGTGGGTAGCAAAATATCTCATCAAGTTGTCACACTTGTTAAGTTGAATCCAGCTAAGAGTTTGTTATTGGAATGATGCTTCTGGTCAGCTTTGTTTGCTTCAGCACTCTCTGTTGGATGATGTTGGCTGAGCTTCCTGGGTCGACCAAAACACATTTAATTTTAAAATCTAACACATTGAGAGAGATTACCACAGTGTTATTGTGTGGAAGGAGAAGTCCGTCAGCATCTTTCTCCGTGAAGGTGATATCGTCTTCTGTGACTTTCCGGAGTCTCTTGTTGTGAGTTACTAATATATTTGTTTTCTTGGCCATTGAAAAGGTCACACCGTTGACTTCATTTTCCCTAAAAATCATGTTGATAGTCAACCGAGGGGAGCCTTCTGTTACCTTCAAAGGCTCGGCATTGTCCCGGTTTTTGTAATTGTTCTTGGCTCGTTTACTTAGGAATTCCCTGAGGTGGCTATTCTTTAATAACGTCTCCACCTCTTCATGTAAATGTCGGCAGTCCCTAGTTATATGGTCGTGAGTCCAATTGTATTCACACCATAAACTAGGTCTCTCTAGCTTGGATCGAATCTAATTGGCTTCGGGAACCGTGCTTCTTTCATATTCCTCATTATCGATACCAACTCTACCAAGCTAATGTTGAAGTTGTAATCTGATAACCTGGGATACGTGGAGTCCGAAGCCGCTGGTACCTCATTCTCTTGCAATGACCTGTTGTTCCGGCCACGGCCAGTTTTTCTATTGAGAGCGAACCTATCTGAGGACCAAAACCCTTTGCTGTTACGACCCTCACATCTTTCATATAGCAAAAGACGACCTCTAGAAGATCGCTGATCCGCATCAAAGTCGCTTTTAACTTTATCCTGATCTTTGTCTCTATCCTGTCCTTTGGTTGATACCGGAATTCAAGTTGATCATCCTCTATCCTTATTTTAGATTCATAACGGTTATGGACATCTGCCCATGTGGTTGCTTGGAATTTGAGAAGGCTTTCTTTCAACTTTCTGGACGCGTCAGAGCTCCGTGGATTCAAACCCTTTATGAACGCCTCCGCTTCCCACTCATTCGGTACAACCGGTAGCAATATCCTTTCATTCTGGAATCGGATCATGAATTCTCGCAGCAGTTCGGACTCACCTTGCGCAATCTTGAATATGTCTGCCTTTCTGGCTTGGACCTTCCTTGTCCTAACATGGCCCTTAATGAATGAATCTGCAAGCATCTCAAAAGGGTTAATCAAATGTTTAGGTAAGAGAGAATACCATGTCAGAGTTCATTTTATGAGAGTTTCACCAAACTCCTTTAGTAAGTCCGATTCGATCTCATGTTGAGCCAAATCGTTCCCTTTCACAGCTGTGGTGTACGTTGTAATGTGCTCCTGTGGATCCGAAGTCCCATCGTATTTTGGTATGTCCAACATCTTGAACCTCTTTGGAATTAACTCTAGTGTTGCGCTCGGTTTAAATGGCAATTGTGTGTATTTTTCGAATTTGGGCCTTTTAATATTGGTGGTGCGCCCGGAATCTGATCCACGCGAGCATGAAACTCCTTTGCATTTTGATCCACTTGTTCGTTCATTTCCCTCATAAACCTCATGAGCTCGATTTTGAAGGGATCATTCTCGTTGTTTTTCCCAAATCCGCTACCGGTCCCTCTGGCTTAACGAAAACTGTCTTCACCTTTTGGAGTGTTATTGTTGAACCTTTAAGCCGTTTGATTTGCAGGAGTACTGGGAGGAACTGGGCCCCTTTCGTTTGTGTTATTGGAGGCACCTCACAAAGCTCGTTTCAACTCTGTCATCACCCGATTCTGCCTTGGGAGGTGCTTCATGATTGCTTTTTGCTGTTCTCTTAAGATTTTTACTGTATTCGCTACATGTTCCTCCTCTGCATCATCGGTAGTTGGATCCCGCATATACCGAGGTTATAGTCCTTCACGGACCATGGTTGTTTCATCGCCCTCATTACGGGTGTCACTGATTGAATCATCATGTTGGACGATTCTTCGTACCCCTCAACGTTATAAGCGATATTGACATCATTAGCTTCCATTTCTTTTTTCACTAAGGAAAGGATCAGAACAAGTTAGTAATAAACGTAAGGATCAAAGCAATTACGAAACTGTCTAAGCTCCACGGTGGGTGCTTAACTATTTACTGTAAAACGGTACTGTTGAATTTGTTACGTTGTTTATAGACAAGCAAACTGATTTGTTGATGACACACTGATGCACCATATTCAAGGGGAGGTGCCATGGTGTATGTTATTTGATGATATAGTTCTGATTGATGAGACCCGAGGAGGGGGGGGGGGGG
>MCJB01004358.1:169022-189741 GCA_002018475.1 Nicotiana obtusifolia
GGGGGGGGGAGGGGAGAGTGGATAGCGACGTGAGGCTTGATTCGCAAGTCATCCCCAAGAAAGGAAGTTTTAAGTACCTTGGGTCGATTATGTAGGGGAACGAGGAGATCGACGAGGATGTCACGCACCGTATAGCGGCAGGTTGGATGAAATGGAGGAGAGCATCTAGCGTTTTTGTGACAAGAAGGTGCCCTGAATCTTAAAGGCAAGTTCTACAGAACGGTGGTTAGACCGGCCATGTTGTATAGGGCAGAATATTGGCCCATATCCGGAAGATGAAAGTAACATAAATGAGGATGTTTAGATGGATGTACGAGCACACGAGGTTGGGTAAGATTAAGAATGAAGATATTCGGCAAGGGTGCGTGTCGCTCCCATGGAAGACAAAATACGAAAAGTGAGGCTTAGATGGTTCGGGCAAGTGTAGAGGAGAAGCCTAGATACCCCGGTTAGGAGGTGCGAGCGGTTGGCTCTGACGGGTATGAGAAGAAGTAGAGGGCGGCCTAAGAAGTATTGGGGAGAGGTGATCAGACAGGACATGGCGCGACTCCAGCTCACCAAGGACATGGCCCTTGATAGGAAGGTATGAAGGGAGAGCATTGGAGTTGAAGGTTAGTAGGTATTTGAGCATTTTTCTACTCCGTCCTGTGTGTAAGTCTAGTCGGTCTATGTCGTGTTTTAGTATGCTAGTGGTACATGTTGTGCTCGTACTATTTTCTAGGACCTTATCACTGCACTGATTATTGATATTGTTTTTTAGGTATATTTTCTGATTCTTAGCTCGCTGGTACTATCTTTCTAGTTATGTTGTTGTTATTATTCTATTGTCGCATTTTATTTTCTTGTGCCGAGGGTCTATCGGAAATAACCTCTCTACCCTAAGGTAGGGGTAAGGTCTGTGTACACACTACCCTTCCCAGACCCTACTTGTGGAATTATACTAGGATGTTGTTGTTGTTGTTGTTGTTGTTGTTGTTGTTGTTGTTTCTGTAAAACTAGATAGATCAATAAAAAAGGCTATATCCAAGAGATAAAATAAATAAAAAAACTGACTGAACTTTGATTTCTAATCACATCTAAACTTTTGACATGAACCCCTTAAAATTTCGCAACGTGAAATATAGGCTGAACTTAATGGCGGTTTACACACTCGTTATGAACGATGAATACTTTTCCAGAAGCAACTCCTTATTGACCCTGAGAAGTAAAATCTATAAAAAAAAACATTGAAGGTAAATCTATCAGTTAATCGAAAAACGGTCTTGGGATGTTCGAATAGATTAGTTCCTTATTATGTGCACTTTGCTAAGAATTTTAGAGTTTAAACTTAGACGTGGAAGTTCATTAATTAGGGTAACATATCATCAATGTGCCGTCTTGCCAACCAATTGTATGTTTCTTGTGTCAATTAGTGCAGTTTATATAAACACCACTAATGGGTGTTGGGGAGACTCACTTATTCATAAGAGGGGAGCGACTAGGATTGATTCACTGCATCTTAGAGATTGATAGTAGGATGTGGACAGAAGAAATTCATCCGTTTCGTGAGGATTTTCGACGACTAGTGAGACAACTCGTGGTTATTGCAGATACCCTTCCACTAAGGAGAAATCGGTAAGTCTCCTAATCTAGTATTTACGGGCTAAATACTGCATATGCAATCTCGAATAACATGCTTATTAGTATAGTTTTTTTCCTACAGAAAGCTCACGATTAAAATATTTTAATGATAATACTACTAAGTAAATAAATAATACAATATATACATTAATAATAATAATAATGATAATTGATTTACCTAAATGACAGTTAGAATTGCTTGCTTGATACTGTATGGGTCAAAATCTGTCTTTAGAGTATTTATGCCAAGATAATACTAAGGGAAGAGTTCCCAAGTCGTCTTTGGACGAGATGGCCCAAGAAGCAGCGAAGCCTGTGGTCGAAAAGTCCACGAGAGACCGTAGTTGAGATGTCAGCAAGGGTCGAGGTCGAGGTCGAAGTGAGGTACCGTTGACAGAGCAGTAACGGCCAGTTTTCAAGATAGGATATTAAAGAGAATATTTTAGTGGATATTCTCCACACTTGTACTATTAGGGTTTTTTTAGGAATATGTCCGATATAAATAGAAAAAGAGAGAATGATAGGGGCATGGGATATTCATTGTAAAAAAGACATTTTGACTAAAAGATTCGGCTCTCACTTACTAGCATACAAACATAATATTTTTCTCTAAGATTCTGGTTGAGATTATTCCATCAGATCCAAGAACTTGAATAGTCAAGAATCTGTCTATCATTCTCTGTCAGAAGAAAGATCCAGTTATTCCATCATTTATTGGATGAATCATTCCTCTTATTTGCTAGTATGCCATTTAGCTGTTCATTATTATTGAATGCTACATCATTGCTCTTGATTTCTAGAACATTTATTGTGCGATATTACCACTGTTCGACCAAATCTACATAATAGTCATTGCCTCTTTTAAGACTCCATCTAAGGATATTATTGTTATCTAAGATTAACCCTTATTCACATAAATGTAATTATTTGAGCCAAGATTTATACTTTTTGGTCAAACAATTTGGCGCCGTCTGTGGGGATTTCTTAGTTAAATTTTTAGTTTTCTCTAGATATTCAACTAACGCAAGTCACTAACGTAAAGAAAAAAAAATCCAATATCTCCTTTCTCTGTGTTCACAAAACCCTACATGGAAGGTAACCGAGAAGAAATGGTGAGAATAACAAATAACTTCCCAACCAACCTCATGAATGTCATCAATGAAAGCTGTGAAACGGCGGGTGAAGACACGACGCCCAGTGCATCCCCTAGGCGAGATGGATCACCGCCAACACTACAGCATAACAAAACCCCGTGGTAAAGGAGCCTTCACATTTGTAGAGAAAGGGATGCCCCCAGCAGTGAAGAAACTCCTCGAGGCATGGCTAACCGACACGCTAACAAGCTTCCTCAACAAACCCGCTCCAGGCGCGACTTGCACGATACAACAAACAGACGAGCAGCACAATCAACCCCTCATTTTAATGAGAGATATCACTCACAATGTCGTTAATAGTGCAAGTGACAACGCCCTCGCAACCATTCTAAAAAGGATGGAAGAAATGGAGAATGAAAACAAGACACTCCGAGACCAGATGAAAGAACACCAAGAACGGGTCGGTAAGATACCAGGCACTCCTAAGCTGCTACCAAAAAGGGACGCCGACCGGTTCGTCGAGCAGCCATACAGTGATGATGCAGCCCCGTATGCCATACCAAAAACCTTCAAAATGCAGCCCCATCTCAGGGTATACAACGGAACGACCGACCCTGAAGATCATGTGACTCATTCCGTCACAGCCGTGAAAGGCAATGACCTCGCCAACGAACAAGTATCCTCCATTTTACTGAAAAAGTTTAGCGAAACCTTCACAGGAGGGGCATTAACATGGTATTCGCAGCTACCCATCACGCTCCATAGAAACTTTCAAAGAAATGGCCGACAAGTTTGTAACGGCCCACACCGGAGCCAAGAAGGTCGAGGCAAGAGTGAACGACATATTTGCTATTAAACAGTACCTAGGAGAGGGACTGAGGGACTTCTTTGCCCGATTCAACCAAGTAAGGATAACTCTACCAAATGTATCCGAAGGGATGGTGGTCGCAGCCTTTCAGAACGGGCTGAGTAGAGATGGTTCAAGAGTAACTAGGAAACTGTTGAATCGACTGATGAAGCATCCCCCAACCACTTGGTATGAAATCCACAATGCTTATTATGCCAAGGTCCGAGCAGATGAGGACAATCTCAATGGTCCAACTCATCGATTGACCTCGGTACAAGTCGATTCCAGAAAAGACCGAAAAGACAATGCCTGAAGAGATTATGCAATTCCGCAATCTAATAGGGAACAACATCAACCATATGTCAGAATGGCGCTGCGCCCTCTCCCCGCTACGAAGAAGGCCCATCCAGACCAATGACAAGAACTCATCGGAATGAACGAGGTATGCCTTCCATATTATCCGCTCACAATTTTTGTGTGTCACCTACAGAGTTAGTCTGTGCTCTGGAGAAGCTCGGACCGAAATTGAAGTGGCCGCCAAAGATGAGATAGGACCCGAGCACTGGAAAGTCCGACGCCCTTTGTGAGTTCCACTAGGAACGAGGGCACAAAACTGAAGATTGCATCGCCCTAGGGCAGGAAGCCGTAAACATGTTGTGACAAGGGCACCTCAAAGAGCTACTAAGCCACAGAGGAAGAACCAATTTTTCCAGAGGACACGAACACTAAGGACCTCCAAAGTTACCCTCACAGGCTCGTACCATCAACATGATCATCGGCCGCGGCGTCTACGTCTCCATCAAAACGTAAAGTTCACCACTACCCACAAACTCAAGCGATCTATCACCCGTGAACGGTATGGCGAACTTAGAGAAAGTATCATTTTTGACAATTCGGATGCCGATGGTTTGACTTTTCCTCATAATGATGCCCTCGTTATTACTTTAGGAATTTTAGATACCGATGTTAAACGCATTATGGTAGATGACGAGAGCGACGCGTGTATTATCCATCCCCGAGTACTTACCCAAATGAGACTCAAAGATAAGATAGTGCCGCACTGCATCACCCTAACTGGTTTTAACAATGCAGTTGAACAGACATCCAGGGAAATTACACTCCCCATTTTGGCCGGTGGCATAATTCTAGAAATAACATTCCACATTATAGATAAGGACACCGCGTACAATGCCATTGTGGGATGACCGTGGATACACCCCATGAAGGCCATCCCCTCCAGATTATACCAAGTCATCAAATTTCCAACTCCATGGGGAATATTCATTATACGAGGGGAATATCTTACCTCCTGGAATGCTACCGCATTGCCTTAGACAGCACGACCACCCAGCAAAGAAAGAATACAGAAAAAGAGGCATAGAAATCAGTAGGGTCGAGGTCGGAGCGCGATGAGACCGGCGATGGTATCAAAGACCCCGGCATGGTCGAAGCGGCAGGATCGGCCATAGAAGACCTCGAACCCGTTCAACTGGACCCCAACGATCACAGCAAGAAGGCCTATATCGCATGCAAGCTTCGGGAACCAGGTAAATTCAGTCAATCCTTAATAGCTAATGCAGATTTGTTTGCTTTCAGCCATGCAGATATGCCGAGCATCCCAAAGGAAATTGCCACACAAAAATTAAACATCGACCCGTTCCACCCTAGTGAGACAGGTCAGACGTTAATTCAACTCCACAATTAATGACGTATTGTACGAGGAGGTGGAAAAACTATTAGAAAATGCTTCCATCAGGGAGTCGAAGTACCCTAGAGGGTTGCCAACATAATGATGGTCAAAAAGAAGAATGGGGAATGACGGATGTGCGTGGATTTACAAATTTAAACAAAGCTTGTCCGAAGGATTCATTCCCGTTTCCTTATATCGACTAACTCATCGGCACAACAGCCGGGCATGAGCTACTAAGTTTCTTGGACGCTTACTTAGGCTATAATCAGATCCTAATGGAAGAAGAGGATCAGGAGAAAACCACGTTCATCACCCACCAAGGAACGTATTGTTACAGTGTTATGCCTTTTGGACTAAAGAACGCATGAGCTACTTATCAAAGGTTAGTAACAAAGATGTTCAAGGAAAAGCTTGGCAAAATAATAGAAGTATATATAGACGGCATGCTGGTCAAGTCCAAAAGGGGAGAAGATCACACCGACCATCTGAAATAGACCTTTGACATACTCACACAGTACAGAATGAAGCTGAACCTAGAGAAATGCGCATTCGGCGTAGCCTCGAGAAAGTTCCTGGATTTTCTGTATCACAATGAGGGGTCAAGGTCAACCCAGACCAAATCAAAGCCATCGAAGGGATACCAGAACTCTTGACCATCAAAAAACAAATCTAAAGGTTGACTGGTCGCATTGTTGCCCTATCAAGGTTTATCTCGCGGTCATCGGATAAGTGCCATAAATTCTTTGGCATACTCAAGAAAGACAACGGCCTTGAATGGACTTCTGAGTGCGTCCAGGCTCTGCGAGAACTAAAGCCATACCTGTTATTGTCGCCTTTGCTTTCAAAACCCGAGCCGGGGGAGCGTCTCCTCGTCTACCTGGCCGTATCCGAGGTAATTGTAAGCGCAGTCTTAATTCAAGAAAACAAAGGTACGCAATCTCCCATCTATTACATTAGCAAAACACTCGCCAATGCCGAGACGAGGTGCTCACACCTCAAAAAATTAGCTTTGGCCTTAGTCGTAGCTTCAAGAAAGCTTAGACCATATTTCCAATGTCACCCCATCTCGGTCATCATTACTTCCCCCCTAAGAAGCATTTTACATAAACCTGAGCTATCAGGAAGGCTGTCCAAATAGGCCATCGAGCTGAGTGAGCACGATATCACGTACCAACCATGAATGGCGATAAAGTTGCAAGTGCTCGCTGACTTTGTCGCCGACTTCAGCGCAAAAATAATGCCTGAAGTCGAAAAGGAAGCTATCAAAACTTTCCTCCAAACAGAAGACCTTTGGGTCCTATATACGGATGGCGCATGCAATGCATCGTGGTTCAGACTAGGAATCGTACTCGAAGTCCCGACAGGCGAAGTGATTTGCCAATCCATAAGGTGCCCGAATATGACTAACAACGAGGCCGAGTATGAGGCCATAATTGTAGGTATAAAACTAGTGCTCAAATATGGAGCAAAAAGGTTGAAACTACGCTGTGATTCCCATCTCGTAGTCAACCAAGTAATAGGGACTTTCCAAATCAAGGAACAAAGATTGCAAAAATACTAGACCGAAATCTGCAAGCTACTGCCTTAGTTTGACGAATGTCAGCTCGACCAAATCCCACGAGCACAGAAACTAGACCAAGTCGAGGTAAGAACCATAAACTTAACTTGGACTGGCGCAATCGTATTATCACATACTTGCAGGACGGCACATTCCCTGGTGATAAAAAAGAGGCCAATAAACTAAGAATAAAAGCGGCCAGATACAGTATCCTCCACAACGACCTGTATAAGAGGACTTACGGGCGGCCCTTTAGCGAAATGCTTGGGTCCAAATCAAACTCAGTTTGTCCTCGAAGAGGTCCACGAAGGCCATTGTGGGGCTCACTCCGGCAATTGAGCAATGGTCAGATGCCTCATACGAGCAGGATATTATTGGCCTACCTTGAAGAAGGATGCCGCAAACTTCGCCCAAAAGTACGCCCTAATGATTCACCAAGGGGGCAAACATCTACACTCGGTCACCTCACCTTGGCCATTCATTAAATGGGGAATGAACATCGTGGGTCCCTCCTAGCAGGGCGAGGTAACATACGATTCCTTTTGGTTTTAACTGACTATTACTCTAAGTGGGTGAAAGCAGGAGCATTCACCCAAATACGGGAACAAGAGGCAATCGCCTTTATATGGAGAAACATCATATGCCGGTTTAGCCTTCCCAAAGAAATCAACTACGATAACGGACGCCAGTTCACAGGAAAGAAAACCGTGGGGTTCTTCAAAAATGGCATCTCAAGAGGATACTCTCGACCCCGTATCATCCCGTAGGTAACAAACAAGCATAGTCCTCCAACAAGTCGTTACTTAACATCATGAAGAAGAAGCTCGAAGACTCCAAGGGAAAGTGGTCAGAAATACTACAAAAAGTATTATGGCCCTATCGAACCACTCCGAAAATAAGCACATGAGAGACGCCCTTCTCTTTGGTCTATGGGACCGAGGCAGTAATACCAGTTGAGGTTGGAGAACCCAGCCTAAGATACTCCTATGAAAGCAGTACGAGTAACGATGAGAGTAGGAGGCAGGAACTCGATGAAGAGATATGGCCTACATAAGAATGGTCACCTAAGAACAACAAGCAGAACGCTATTACAACAAAAAGCAAAGGTCAGGCTGCTTAAAGTGGGGGACTACTTACTAAAAGCCAAAACTCTAGCGAGCAAAGATCCTCGAGAAGGCAAGCTGGGAACGAATTAGGACGGTCCGTACAAAATCACAGCAAAAGAAAATAAGGGTTCATTCCAACTAGAAGCAATGGAAGGAAAGCTACTACCAAACAACTAGAATATCAGCTACCTCAAATACTTCAACTTCTAAATGAAAAAGCGTCCCTCAAGTCGTACTCTTTTTTTCCTCACTTGAGTTTTGTCCCAGTTGGATTTTCTCAATGAGGTTTTTAACAAGGCGATGAAGGGAACACTTCGAGTCGAAGTATGCGAAGGCAGGGATGTGATTGCTATTTCATTGCTCGATCTCTTAATACTCTCCAGGTCAACCAATGAAGTGACTAGATAGATTGGGACTGGAACGCCGGCCAACACCTAAAAATTTGTATATTTCTCCAAGTATGTAACCAAAGCAAAAATGTTAAAGCAATAAAAAATTTATGCTTATCAACACGCCTTCTACATGTTAAGGTTACGTTCAACCCCGTTCGAACAAACACCTATAGGCCCTCGGCCGCAATACTAACGAAAGGTTACGTTCGACCCCGCTCGAACAAACACCTATCGGTCTTCAGCCACAAAACTAACAAAAGGTTATGATTGGACCCCACTTGAACAAACACCTGTCGATCTTCAGCCGCAAACAAACAAAAGGTTACGTTCGACCGTGCTCGAACAAACACCTATCGGCCTTCGGCCGCAAAACTAATAAAAGGTTATGATCGACCCCGTTAGAACGAACATCTACCGGCCCTCGGCCGCGATTTGACGAAAGGTCACAATCAATTATGATCAAACAAACACATACCGGACCTCGGTCGATTCTCAACAGAAAAAATAGAAAAAATAATGCGTAGTTGGCTCCAACGCCACGGCCAGCTAAAAACAACACTAATGAAGAAAAGAGCGAAACATGCATACAATAGAAGAAAAAAACATACAAGTACATAAAGTAAATCACAGGAAAGTAGGGAGATGCAGGAAACAACTTTGACATTTCACACTTAAACATTTTTACAAAGGCTTATGAAGACACTAGCGAAAAACACACAAAAAAGTTACAAGGCAAAAACAAAACTACTGATTGGCACCATCACGATCTTCAGCACCTTCACCATATTGGCCACCGATGCCCTCGCCACCTCAATTGCCTTCACTATCGCCGTCTTCACCCTCAAGATAAGTAATAGCGTACTAGGCGTCCTGTTCAAGCCGTTCTATGCCCTTATTGTCCTCCCTCACCGCCCTCGGGTGTAGCGGGATCATACCTGCAAGCGATTCGAGCTTCACGAGCCTTAACACGAACATCTTCGAGGGTGAACTTAGAAACGAATCCCACCTTATGCAAATCTAAGAACACATCCAACTGAGCCTCGGCGTGAATCCCTTCCTCATATAATTCCCGAGGAACAATGGGAAAATCTATAGTACGAGAAGAAGATGGCTGTGCAAGCAATTGGGCTTTCTCAACTTCCAAAGCGGCCACCCGATCATGAAGGATGGCTTTATCCTTCTCCATCTTTCCGATCGTCTCCTGTAGTCGATCTTCTTTATCTTTCGCAGTGGATTGGTCAATCTCCCGCTCAGCCCGGAGGGTCCTAGTCGCCAACTCAAGCATCTCCAATCTCCTCCGAGCTTCCAAACGAGAAGATCCTACCTTCTCAAGCTCACTCAGCTTCTCAGCAACTTCACCACTAAGAGCCTCTAGCTAAAGCCGACATTCTTCCAATTGCCTGCGCAATTTGACAATTTGTGCTTGAAGGTCACTGCATTGGGCTTCCACGCCCCTGCTAACCTCGAGCTCCTCCTTCTTACTCCACAACGTCCCCTCAAGGACGCTACATTTCTCAATAGCTTTCACCAGCTCATCGTCCTTCTCCTTGAACTCATTGCGAAGGGCCTGCAAGTCGCCACCTTCATAACTTGCCTGTGAAACTCCCAGTAGTTGCTGCAATACTCAAAGTATTTGTTTTTCAACCTCACGAATATTCCCCTATGCCTCTCCTCTCTCCGGGAACTCTTAATCTCCAAAATCACCGTCTGCAATCAGAAAAAGAAAGGTAGTAAGTTAGAAGCGAAAGCGCCCCAAAAGAAAACAACAAAAAAACAACAAAGACAAAAAAGAGGGGCAAAACAAACATCAAACACTCACTCTAATAGTAAGACCAGCAATGCTCCTCGACAAAGTGACGTCATCCAACTCTCTAAGGATCTTACCCTCTATCTCGAAGCAAAGAGGGTCGAGGCCAGGGACTACGTCCTCTATATTCTTCAGCAAATCACGATCCATAGGGATCGCAACAGTCCTCATAGACCCTTCCAACCTTATCTCAAGTTGGGTAAACCCTTCCTCCATCAACTTCAGGTCATCGGCTTAACGTCCGAACCCGACTCATAGCCTTCCTTAGTGACGCCATTACCTCTCTCGTTGGCCGGCAAGGAAGTATCAGCAGCTGGTTGGGAAATCGATGCCTCTTCTCGCCGTAAAGTATCGAGAACGTCAGCGGCCAGTGCTTCTGATTCTGCCACCATACGAGGGAGAGACATATCCACGTCGGTTTCCGCCAACCTCATAATCTTGGACCCTCGCTCGATATCATATCCTATGATAATGGTTGCCATCTCGCGCAGCGAAAAATCACCCGTTCTTGAGTCAACGGCCCAAACGACCCCATCGCCAGCATTTACATATCTCTTCTTACGAGGCATCAAATCTCTCTCGCCATGAACAAGCTCATCGTCTTCATCTATAAGACGATATAATGGAGAAGCTGAGGCTTATGCGGCCAAAGCCCCCATGACCAAGGAAGGAGCATGTTCTTGCGCTGCAATAGGAGGGAATGAGACAGTGCAGAAATAGCTACAATCGATGAAGGAGCCTGGGCACGAACAGAAGGGGCTGCGGTCGAGGATGGGGAGGAAGCCGAGGATGCGACAACTTTTCTTTTTCAGAATGAGGGTGCGGGGTTTTCGACCTCTTCGAAGATCCCCTGGCCGAAGCTAAAAAGAACACAGGGAAAGAGGAAGATCAACAAAGGTAAAAAAAAAAAAAAAGGAAAGGAACTAAGTCTCCGATAATAAAAGGAACTTACCAGCCGAAGGGAGAGCAAGCCCAAACTTCTTGAAGAAGCTCGGCCACTCATGGATCCCATGATGTAAGGCAGGTGTCGACTAACCCATTCAGAAATGTCCTCGAACAAAGGAGGAGGCGAGGTCTTGGCTGCATGAGAAAGGGACAATAGATCAAAGCTCACAACCAAGCACGGAAAAATCAGATACCTACATATAAGGAATTAGGTACTTACGAGTGCAATTCTAAGCCTCAGGAACACCGTTGATGCTGGCCACCACTCCTCAGTTCTGACGAAGAAGAAGTTGAGCCGAAATTGGCGGTTGGCTTTGTCTTCAATCTTCACCACCAAGCACTTGTCTCCTCGGTGGCGAAGATTTAACATCTTCCACCTATAAAAGCTAGGAGCGAATAGGTGTACGAGATGCCGAAGTGTGAGTTTGACCTCGGCCAACTTGGCAAATTTAGTAAGCATCCTTATGAGTTTGTAAACGTATGGCGCGAGCTGGGCAAATGTCATAATAACGATAAAATTCCTCCGCCAGCGGAGGGAGAGGAAGAGTGTAGACGTGAAAGGGGTAGGCGTAGAAGGCGCAATACTCGGGACGGTGAACCTGCACCGTATTCCATCCGGCCGGGATTAATTCGACGTGATCAACAATCTTTTTCACCAATTCTTTCTCCGTCAGGGACCAAAAGGCTCCAGTGTCCGCATCGGGTAATTTGGAAAAATCAGACCTAGTATCTGGGTTGCGAGGAACTATCTCCTCTACCAACGAGAAACTTCCGTCGTCGATGGCGACAAGAACATTCTCCTCGTGAGGGGGAAACACCATCTCCAAAGGGATTGCATCACCTCCTTCACTGGATTCAGAAGGCATATTAGACATGTTTCGATAAAAAAAAAGAGAAGTATCGAAGGTGAAGAACTGAGAATGAATGCAAGTCACCGGAATAGAAAGAAGAAGTTTAGAGCAAGGAAAGAGCAAGAGCACAATGTAAGATTTCGAATTAGAAAACTTGAAACTTCAAAATCATACCCTAACATCCCTATTTATAAGGGTCTTGGCTCCAGAACCGAAATTGGTTCATCAGTACTGGGCATCAAAGCCGAAGCGGCAGGTTCAATCAGGGGTCACACGCGAAACAAAGCAACGAATCGGGAATATGCGTCATAATGATGCATGACGTCATGACGTAATCCTAATTTGTGGACCACCTGACTCCAACAAACCGACCTGTCGAAGCGTTTTGAAATAAGCGGCCCATGTAGGGCCACGTTGCCAGTTCTCTACAACTACTACGACACGCACAGCTCGCTCAATTATTTCGACCACAAGGAACAAAATACGCTCATCGACCCCACCTGAAGCCGGTCTCAATAAGTGGAGGGACTAAGTGTATGGGTCAAAATCTGTCTTTAGAGTATTTATGCCAAGATAATACTAAGGGAAGAGTTCTCAAATCGTCTTTGGACGAGATGGCCCAAGAAGTAGCGAAGCCTATGGTCGAAAAGTCCACGAGAGTCGTAGTCGAGATGTCAGCAAGGGTCGAGGTTGAGGTCGAGGTCAGGTACCGTTGACAGAGCTGTAACGGCCAATTTTCAAGATAGGATATTAAAGAGAATATTCTAGTGGATATTCTCTGCACTTGTACTATTAGGGTTTCTCAGGAATATGTCCCATAGAAATAAAAAGAGAGAGAATGATAGGGGCATAGGATATTCATTGTAAAAAAAGACATTTTGACTAAAAGATTCGGCTCTCACTTACTAGCATACAAACATCACCTTTTTCTCTAAGATTCTGGATTCCATTAGATCGGAGAATAACTCGAATATTCAAGAATCTGTCTATCATTCGCTGTCAGGAGAGAGATCCACCTATTCCATCCTTTATTGGGTGAATCATTCCTCTTATTTACTTGATAGCCATTTATTGTTGTTCATTATTAATGAATGCTACATTATTGCTCCTGATATCTAGAACATTTATTATGCGATATTACCCATGTTCGACTAGATTTGCATAATAGTCACTGCCTCTTTTAAGACCCCATCTAAGGATATTATTGTTAGCTAAGATTAACCTTTATTCACATAAATTTAACTATTTGAACCAAGATTTATACTTTTTGGTCAAACAGATACACCAACATTTTAAAGAGTATTCCGTATAGTACACGTTCAACAAAGCCATCCCCTTTTTCTTACTCCTATAAATAATTTATGATTTTTTTCTTGCACAATGAAAATATTTCCTATTGATATTTACAATAATCTGTATAAATATTGAGAGTTTAAAATGTCGTCGGCATCACAATACTTCGTCATGTATTCTCGGGCTTAATTGATTGATACGGTTGACTTCATATGGCACAACTTTGTACACCACCATATGGAAAATCGAGAACACTCTATACTGTTCACACTATATACTGTTCACACAAACTTTTTTTCTTACAATATTATACTAATTAGTACAATAAAATGAAAGTTGAGTGAATTAATCCCAAAATAGTCGCTCCACGTTGAGTTATTAATTGATCTGTAGGGTAAAGTATATCAAGGGGAAAAGGTTATATCAAGAGAAAAAAGAAGTAAAACAATACTTAACTTTGATTTCTAGTCACGTCTGAACTTTAGACATGAACCCCTTAATATTATGAAACACAAAAACAGCCAAAATATAAAAAGACAAAGTAGTTGCTATTTGATTTGTTCATATTGAGAGAAGTAGAGAATAAAACAGAATAGCATTCAGGAAAACAATGTTGATTTAATGTACTTGCCATTTCAATAAGGCTTCAATAATGTCATCAATCAATCATCTCAATAATGTCTTGAATCGGCACTGTGCTGCGTAGAAAGAAGGAGCGCTTATATTGAATATGCTTTAATTCTGATTCATATACTTAAGCTTGGCAGTTCAATTGGGGTAAGATATTAATATCAATTAGCCATCTTGCCAACCAACTGTATGCTTCTTGTGTCAAATGAGCTCCATCCCAGCTGATGTAAGTACTCGGGTCAATGCACACTGGAACTCCTATAGCTCCACATTTATTGTGTAAGTCATAATTATAATCTCCTCCTATTCCACAACAAGCTTTTTGTAGAGAGTTTTTGTCAAATCCTGAAAAGAAAGTTTGTAAATGCGCGTGTATGTGTATGTGTGTGTATATATATATATATATATATATATATTACTTTCTTAGAAACACATAAAAATGAGGAGTACGTATTTTTTAACATCACTTACCAAGACTGGCAGCATTTTGTAAAAGCCAGAGATAGGCATTGTAGTAGTCACCATAAATGAGTGTAATGTTTGGGTACTCTTTCTTTAGGTCTAGAATGGCTTGTCGCAAATGATCATTGAAGAAGATTATTAAATTATTGAAATCTTTCAAGCAATGGTGCTCATCGTAAGCACTTGAGTTGTCCGTCATAAATTTAGTTAGGATAATTGGAAAACAACCACCTGGAAAATTGCCAGGAACTACAATCCGAGTAGCCCCCAAACTAATGACCCTCTGAAAGAGGTAAACAGATCATTAGGTAATAAGTATATAAAGTGAATCCCGCATCGACAGAATACAGGAGATATGCTCGAGATATAATTAAATAAATAAATCACTAGTTGGCTGGGCCCGGGCGTATTAAAAATAAAAAATAAATACTGTATAAAATCAAAAACTCACTCTAACGCCATGAATGATGGCCTCAACAATTTCTGGCACCATCCTTTGCGACTCTTCCAACGTTTTACCTTGCGATAAGGCAATGTTGAATTCATTTCCTCCAATTCCTCCAACTAGGAAAAGAGACTTGTTCAATTTTTCGGAGCAATCTAGCAAGCAAGAACGACAAAAAAATATTCATCAATTGAATTTCCGTTAGATTAGATTATTAATTACATATTTCTTAGGAACTAGGAAGTAATTAGCAAATTAAGTACCAGTATGGCAGGTGGTTTCGAAATGAGAAGACATCCAATCAAGTTGCACACTTAATGAACTATTTGTTGAAGGATTAACCATCTTCATATTTTCCAGAATTTCAGCTGGTAAAGCAGAAGCTCCTGCTACTGCAAAATTTGCTCCATGTCTAAAATTTGCAGTTTGATCCTTGATGGGATTTAGGAGAGGAAGACCAGACTCCAGCGCTGTGTTGAAAAAGAAAAGAAAGCATATATTACTTCATCCTATGAATTTGATTGCAAGTCAACACTTAAATAGACTGGTAAATTATTACCGAGTTGCCAGTTATTATCCCTTCATTGACCATTTGCCCACCTTACCATTTCTTTTGTATTAATTATCGTAGTATTCCCTTCAAATGATTTTCTTATTACTTCATCCTATGAATTTGATAGCAGGTTTTCGTTGTCAAAATGTGATTACGTAGACTAGTAAGTACAAACAAACTTCTTTGTAACAGTTTCGGTTATGTTTCAGATTTTTTTAGTTGTTATAGCGAAATATTGATATAAAGAACATAAGATCAATCTCACACCTATTGAGAGGATAAATTGGAATGCATACCCTGTTTTTAAAAGGTTTGAATGAACTAGTAGATTGTTTAGTTAACTAGTTCTATGCACTAATAATGTAAAATATATATATATATATATATATATATATATATATATATATTTACATAATTAGATCATTTAAAAAATAATTATAAATATATTTCTATGATAAGTTATCTACTCCCTTCTTTCAATTTAGATGATGTAGTCTGACTCAATTGGCACAGAGTTTAAAAATAAAAAAGACATTTGAAACATGTGATACTAAAAGTTTAAGGGGAAAAAGTTTAGTGAGACCATAATATTTGCGTGAGTATAAAAATTTCTCATTAAGGATTTAGAATGAAAAGTTTAAAGTTAAATTGTTTGTATATATAAAAATGTGTAATTCTTTTTGGAATGGACTAATAAAGAAATTGTATAATATAAATTGAAACGGACTAACAAGGAGTAGTAAGTAACCTAGTGAAAATGACAGATAATCTACTGTCACAACTTAAAATTCAATGATGGCGTAAAACTTTTTATATGCAGTTAAATCTGAAAAACACGTCAAGAGTAACAGAGAATAAAGTATCAAACCTATGAAATCAATCATGAGCATGCCATTGGAACAACGTCCGGTTGCATTCTGGAAAAAATTCATTCCATAAGGAAGTCTTGCACATGCAGTATGAGCTCCACAAATGCTCTCTCTGATGCAGTTGCCTGTATCTGCAAGTGAGTCACCCAACTGATATATTTTATCAAATTTGCAATTAATCAATCGTGGTTTTTGAAGCATTAGTACTTCTTGAGCAACACTTTTCTGTTGAAGAACCACGAAACTGATCAAAGAAATAACCAGAAGATGAAGCGCGGATCTTATTATCAGTGCCATGGCCAAACTTTTGAAAAAAGAAAACTGCGCCAAGGCAACCGAAACTTCAGCCTTACAAATACCACACGCAGTATCGACGATAACAAAATCAAATTTATTGTAGGAGGAGTATTAATTATGATGGGGTCATCTTATTCAAGAGAGAAAGTAACAGGCATGTGATGATTGGGAATTTGTGGCTTTGAGGCGTGTTGTAGTAATTTTTGGAATATTTTATTTGGATTTATAAAGTATAATTTTTTTTTATGTAGTACGTGATATCAGTTGCTCATCTCGAGATGGTAATTTTTTTTGTTGTCTCTCTTTTATTCTTGTTGATTATCATATCTTGATGCTATCTTATTATTCTGCTTTTATTACCGTAAATATTATTTATTGTGGAGGGTTTATTCCCACCTAATTAAACTAATAATAATAATGGTAGTATTGGAAAGTACTGTATTTTTATACCAGCCGGATATTGTATAATTATGACTAAAATTCTTAGAAGTATTGCATGGTACACGTTTAAGTGGTCAATTCTATTATTATCTCTCCTGTTTTCTGTATATAAATTATTTATCAGATTTCCTAGTGTTATATTTTGTCTGTATTCTCAACATTGAAAGTTTAAAAGTCGTTCGGATGGCTAGTACGCGAGGGAGGAGCTAAAAGTTCGGTAGAACCCAATAATCTTATTTAAATAGTATATTTGTGTTGAGAAATTAATTAAATATATATAAATATTAAATTTAACACTCAGTTATTGACATTTGAAATCGTTCTAAAATATAAAATTCATAACGTTGAAATCCTGGCTCCGCCTCTACTTGTATGAGAGCAGCACGTTATCCCCAGCCATCACAAGTCACAGTACACAATCTTCATGTGTATTCTCGGATTTACTGAAAAGGATCAAGAAACTATATGGCTTTACTAATTTAATTGGTGTTATTTGAATTGGGGGATGTAAACTTCACTTTACACGCCACTACGTCGAGAACGAAACTATGAAAGCCTTAAAGGTTCAAACAATTGTGATTGTCATGAATCAATATTATAATTCAATATACTTCAGTCTCGTTCTTCACACACTCTCTAATGAACAGGGATTAAGTACTTCAACAAGACTTGGTTGAATTGCTTGTTCACTAAATGCTCTAGCTAAATATATGTGTGAATGAGTAGTTTGCATAACAAAGGAAAACAATATATACACCCTCGTTAGTTAGCCCGTGAAATTGGCAACTTATTTAGGAGTCCTAAGTATGGCAGGGCTCCTAAACCGCGTAAAATCCCTCCAAAATAGCCCGGCTGCCAACTGCCCCTGAGATCCTAAGAAATCTCAACAAGATATTATTATTTATCTAAGTCAATGGAGGAGTACCTTACCCTTATTTTGAAGATAGAAAAGTTGTTTTCAATAGACCCCGGCACTAAAATAACTCAATCCAGGATCCTAAATTCTCTTACCATAATAAGTTACGTTCAGAGGACACTAGTTACTCAATTCTAAGAACTTGGTTCTTAGTACATATACATAACCTAGTTTTATTAATCGTTAAAAAAATATCAAATCTCAACAATTTCTGTTTAGATGGTTAGCGTTTAAATATAAAAACCTACGTCGCGTGAGTTACGTGAATAACACTTTCTTGGACAATATTTGGTTAGAGTTTGAAAAAAAAATTAAGTTGAAATTGAAAGTAGTACTATGTATTTAGTAGTTGATTCAATATTTTTGCAGTATTTCAAAACTGAAAGTTCAATATTTGACAATACTGACGGCCAAAACTGACTGAAATACTTATATTATTTATGGCTAAACCTACTTTGGAGGCCTCAAATATTAATGTGAATGAGACCTCTTTGGACAATCATTTAGGAGTATCTACCCATGGTCCAGCTTATTAATTACAACAGAGACATGAATGACAACTTAACTATGGCTATTTGATTTGGTAAAAGCGAAAAGAAGAAGAAGAAGATTCTGCATTTCATGAATCGCGTGGTTTCTGAAGTTTGCTTTTCTGTTGAAGAACCACCACCACCAAACTAATAGAAGAAATTGTTAAATTTAGAATTTTAATAATGATCAATAATTAAAAGAGCCTTGACTAATGACATCTCATTTGCACAGATTAGCAACGGTATTGATGAATGCAAGGAAAGAAAATCTTATGAGGAAATAAGAGGAAGCCAACGGCTGTGTATTTCGAACTTTGCATCAAATGGAAAGAGAATCAATCAATCAAAGAACAAGGAAGGAAAATCAATTAGACCTGCTAAAGATCCTCAAGCGCGCAAAAAAGGAAAGAGAGCTAATCAAGGATAGAGAGCAAATCAAAGGACATTCTGCGGAAGCTCTAATCAAGTATAATTGGAGGAACCAACTCTTCAAGTTAAGAATGAATCTAGCCTCACTTCTCAAGCTAGATTCATGAGGCTACTATTGGATCTCACTCTTAGATATCTATGCCTCACAAGGAAAGACCTCAAAAATCATTACTGCTATGTGATCCTAGAAAACAAGGAATTAGAAGACTCATCAAGCATACAAAAGAAGAAGTAGAAGGGCAGAGCAAATCACGCAACTTCACATCCGTTTCTACACCTTTCTAGTTCTTAGTACAAACATTGTATTCTTGAGTCCACAAGTGTCGCAAAAGATAGGAAGAGTTAGAAAACAAAACAAGAGTTGTTTCAACACTAGAAGAAACATTGTTGTTGTATATCGTTGGTGGTGAACGTACTAAAACCATCACTTTTGTAAAAACTTACTGACGATCTAAGAGAACCCTTGTGACCCAAGGGAATTGGACGTATGTACAACACCGGTACTGAACCAGTATAAAAACTGCTACGTCTCCTTTACTCTTCTGTTTGCGCAATTTATTTCTGATTGGATTAATTCCTGTGTGAAGTCTAGGTCGACTAAGTTTTCTCATAGTCAACTAAATTTTACAAATCGGCTATAATTCACCCCCTCTTGTACTTTCAATTGGTATCAGAGCAGGACTCATGAATATTGCTTAACAGCAAGTGAGGAAAAGATCATGGCATCAAACACAGTCATTGGAGCACTATTTCAAGAAGGAACTTCTCAGGTACGACCTCCTTACTTTAATAGCCAGCACTTCTCACATTGAAAAGTGTGTAAGGAGACCTACACTGTGTCATATGATATTAAGGTTTGGCGTGTGATTAAAAAAAATCTTCCAATTCCGCCAAAGAAGGATAAAGACGGTGAATTCATAGTATCATCTGATCCTCTTGATTTAGATGAATACTCTAAAGAACAAGCAGATGTCATCCAAGTGAACACCAAGACAAAAAATCTACTGTACAATGCCATAAGCAGAGAAGAATATGAAAAAAAATATCTAGCTATGAAACTACAAAGAAAATGTGGGATAAGTTGGAAGTCACATATGAAGGCACTAATAAGGTGAAAGAGACAAGGATTAATCTCCTAGTTCGAGATTACGAATTGTTTCAATGAAGGATGGAGAATCGATGGAGGAAATATTATCTAGGTTCAGCAAAATCCTTGGAGACTTAATCCTTTGGTAGACCAATCAAAAGTGGAGAACAAGTAAGAAAAATTCTAAGAAGCCTCCCCACAATTTGGCAACTCAAATTTATTGTTGATACCCAATTTTGTCCTCATATTTTATAAAATATTATATATACTTTAAAATATCATTTTGCATTATTACCCAATTTACAAATCGATATAAGTATTTTCTATAATTGTTTCATAGCTTTTAAAGCTTTAAAATTGATTTCTTGCATTTAAATTATTCAAATATTTATTAATTATCCTTTCAAATTATTTCGTGATGACTTAATCATCCAAATTTATTATTTAAACTCACACATGTGTTTTACAAAATTTTTACTTCATTTCATATAATTACATTTTTATTTTTGAGCTATTTATGCAATTTTATAATAATAGCCTATATTTTATACATAATTACATTTATTTATGCTAAAATAGCATTTTTATATTTTTATAATATTGAGCTATAATTTTTAATTATTTTACTGCATGAGTAATATTTTTATTATTTATAAATTACTTTTTATAAATTATTTTAAATGAATTTCGTATAATTAACTTATAGCCCAAAATAGGGCTAATTTTCAGACCAAATCAGACCCAAACCCTTAGCCCACCTCATTTTACTCATTAGCAGCCCAAACCAAACAGTCTCATTGACTTAACCCGGTCGGAACCCGTTTTCTTGACCCCCATCCCCCCTCCCCTCCCCCTCT
>MCJB01004358.1:189889-212623 GCA_002018475.1 Nicotiana obtusifolia
CCCCCTCCCCCGACTTCTTTTAATCCTGGCTGTTGATCTCTTAAGATTAACGACCCACAATAAACCAGCCCTTCTCTTTGTGACCCTCACCCCAAATCCTAGAGACTATTTTCTACGCCCAGTCACCTATGCATTCTCTCATCTCTCCACTCTCACACTAAACCCTAGCCGCCTTATCTTTAATCATTCTCCCATTCCGGCTAGAAAATGGAATCTCTCTATGATTCGCTTTTCTTATTTGTATTACTGCATCAGTACCTACGCAACAATGGTTTTACTTAGTATTGTCTAAACTTGGCAAGTACCATCTCTCAGAATCGGGCCCGTTCAACTTCAATCTCTAATATCTAGACAATATCTCGTCCATATACACGGAAAAGGGGTTGATTTCGTACGCCAGCAGACCAATTTTTAAACATTGAACCCTAATTAGGGTTTGATTTTCGATTTCTCCTTTTACCCGCTCCATTATTGATTGCATGTGATATTTCTTTCCTTATTTGTGCTTAATTGATTGTTTCCATGTTTGTTTGTTCAATTTTTACTACTATATAAACCCCATTTTTTCCCGTTCCCCTAAAAGGTCGGAATGACTATCCCTTGACTACTGTTACGACCACTATTCTCTCATTCTCGCTCATTCTATGATTTTGGATGGCTGAAAGCCAAGGCCAACGAAATTCGATTGTTTAACCTCTCTCAGTGTGAGCACTGCCCCGGGTTCACTTGAAATCCTTGGGAACTCTGACGCATTAGAATATTGGGGTTATGCTGCTTTTTTGTTACTGACGATTAAAGTCCTGCTAGAAAATATCCTTATTACTTTCTTGTCCGTTAATTTATAATTGGTAAGTGCCTTTGGCCTTTTGCAGTTTCATTCTCTATCCGTTTGTGTTCATGCTCTGTATATTTATGCCATTGAAACCTTTGTGAATCAATATGCTATTATGTCATCTTTGTTTGCAGCCTTATTTGCTCTGAAGTTATTCTCGTGGCTCTATATTTTTTTTCTAGCGTCTAAACTAGCCTAAATTATAACCCTGATTCGATCCTTCCTAAGCATGTCCATCCTAGTGTGTTTGTGTGTCTGAATGCTTACATCTGCTGCTTGTCTTGAGTTTACCTTCTACCATGTTCTGGATTCTTGTGATATGCCAATTTACGCCCAAAATATGTTCTAATTCCTGTTGAATCATTCATGTATGATTTCCTAGAGTTAATTCTTGATCATATTGTTAGCCAAATATGCTTTCCTGCTACTTAATGTGTGCACCCTGATTTGTTCAATCTTGTGCTCCATAATATTGCCTAAGACCTCTAGAATGAGACTTAATAACTAGCCTCTTCTCCTATATGTGATTAAGACCTAGTATCTATATGTCCTGTTAATCTGGAGTTGATATATTATCACTTATCATGAATTCTGGTATTGTTTTGAACTTTGTGCTATGATTAATACTCAATATGTTAAGTCTCATGTTCAACTAAGTGGCATGTTTTTCAACTATTGTAAACTATGCCCACTAGCCTGTTGTTATGATGTTCGTGACGACATGCTCATTAGGCTCTCATGTTAAAAACCTTCATGTGAAAACTGCCATCCACATGTTCCTCTCTATGACTTTGCTAGATTCTCATGTTAATTGACTGAAGTCCTGTAGGTTAATTCTGGACTATGCTTTTCCTCTTAAAACTTTTGTTGGAATAATTCACTAGCATATGCTGGTCAATCCTGTCATTCTAATGTTGTTTCTGAAAAATATAAGCATGAACCTGCCTTGCGAACTTGGCAACATTTCATGTGATCATGTCTATATGCTTTGGTTGAATTACTGTTAGATATAACTTTACGAACTAAGTATGTTTGCCCAAATTACGCTACTAGTATGATTATTATGTAAGGCTTTCATGTTGAAATCCTCATATGAAAATTGTACTCTACCTTCTTCTTGTCTATGATTTTGCTAGGCTGTCATCTGAAGCTCTTTGAGTTGGTTCTATTTTGAAACACTGTTTGCAGTGGTTTGTTAGTTTATAATATCCTATCTTGTCACTGTTAATCCTGTTTTTCTAGAATTATTTGCCAATATGTGTCTTTTATGCCTTTCAACTTAGCATGGCCCTGTCTATTGGCTCAAACTGCAGCTTTTTCATTTGTAAGAAACTAATTGTTTAAATTATTCTATGAGTAGTTATGTTACTTGTATGGCTGAATTTGGTATCCATTAGCTTAATTACTAGAATCGTTTGGGCCTGGTATGTTGGGCCTACCTTTGGGTGTCGGGGCTTCGAAGTATACTGTCTGCACCTGATGTTTAGGCTTGCTGTCCGCATGAAGTCCTAAGCCTATTTGAAGGCTCAAATGTATTACTGGGTTATTCAATATTTGTATTCGGGCCTGTAATTATTTAAAATGATCGGTGATAGCTTGTAAAACTGAATGATGGAGAAATTAGTGAAAAGGAGGTTGTGGTATTCTAATGCTTGCATGAACGGGTAAAAAACCTATCCATAGGATTTAATTGCCTTGTGTGATCTTTGTTTGACGTGCTTTGACTCTACACACTAATAGAAATCATGCTTATAGGAATCACATACTGCACTTAACTTGTCTAATACTTGTACACCATTCAAAGCATGTTAGTTTAAGTAATTGCTATACATGTTTTCATGTCTACTACTGCGCGCTCTTAGACAACATGCCTATAAGAATCAAACACCTTGCTTAATTATTAGACAACATGCCTATAGGATGTGATAATACATGTCTGCGCAAATGCTCATCTAGATATTATGGCTATAGGATTTTAATCAATCAGTCAATTACTTTTGCACCTTTCATTATACCCCACCTAGATGACATGTCTATAGGGATAAAGTACTATAAATCAAGTTCAATTGTCAACTACTAGAAATCCTGCCTATAGGATACTGTCACTCGGCTAGAAAGCCTGTCTATAACATCAACGTTGTTAATTCTAAGCTTTCAAACATTTATATTGTCTCATCGCGAACAATTTAGAGATCATGCCTATAGGGATTTTAATGCCTTTAATCAGCAAATTCATTAGTCTAAAGCTGCAGTACTGCTCGTACTATACTGGAAATTAGAATCACATAGAAACCATGTCCATAAGACTTAACAACTCTCATGCGTTTTAAATCTAAAAATGTTTATTGCCTAATTTGCCCGTGTGCATTTGTTGCTTATGTGTGGAGGCTAACTTGAGCCATTTATTTTCTTTATGTGAAGTCCTATATGTTTTGAATGTGCGCCTAGTTTTATCATTTTGAGCATCCTAATTAGAGCCTAGAACCACCCAAATAGTAGGTCCACAGCATCCTGTACCATAGGCATGGGGCGGGTAGCGCACGCATAGGAGACGGTCTAGAATTGAATTAATACGTTTTAAGTGAATAACTTTAACATAGTAATCGGGTAGCAGGAGATGATAGTATATACCCGCTGAATAATATGAGCAACCCCTACCCTAAGGGAGTTGCAAAGTATTATTTATGTTGCACGGGGTGATCCTTTAGGCTAAAAAATTTAGGACCCTCCCCCCCCCCACCTCCAAAAACTTGCACCGGTTATCGATATAGTTTAAATCTTGTACGAATTTCTTACACTTGATAGAACCTTTAGATTCCTTGTCTTCCCTTACTTATATGTTCACATGGGGCAATTATAATCCGCTAATCCCACATAGCGTGAACTTCAGGCCGGGACCCACAGTTCTAGACCTCGAAGAATGTCTAACACCTTCTATTTTAATTTGAGCCCTTACCCGATTTTTAGTAACGTAGATTAATTAAACAGAGTTATTTGAAAATAGTTCCCCTAACACACCTTAAAAATTATTAGGTGGCGACTCTTCTCTTTTAATATCCATTTAAAAGAATTGTCACATGTCGAAACCCGCTTTCGCGAGAAAACGGGACGTGACAGCATTGCGACTCTGATGGGGATTTACACTTAGGCTCTTACCATAATGCTGACTTATGTGGATTAACGAATATATTTGATGACATGTACATCCCTTCCCTTATCTTCCTTTATTTGTTTAAATTGCTATGACATGTACATCTTCTCTTCGTTTCCTTCATCTTGTTTAAGACTGCTATATCATGTCTCTCCCGTCCCTTTCTCCCCATTTGCTTCATTTAATTACATTTTCACATGTTTTCATGAGTTAAATTGACTTTTCTCTTTTGTCTTTCCCTTTTTATTTCCTTTCTCCTGTTTATATTATTTACTGTTTTATGCATTTTTATCATGTAAATACCTGATAAAGTGTTACTATTTTTGCATAAAGAATGCTCCCAGCATCATACTCCACTCGTACTTATTATTAACATAGCGGCGCTTGATGAGTGCCCCCGCTTTCCTAAAAAACACCCTTTTAAAACTGGAAAGGCTTATTTGCAGTAGACTAATCGATCAGCGGTGCAGTCGACGGTCCCGTGCCTTTCCCTCTCAAGTTGTCCACTTGAGAGTACCAGTCTAGACCTTTCTAGATGTCATTGACGTATCAACCCGCTTAGATGAACCCTGTCCAAAGTCCAACGGGATTTCCATAATCCCAAAGGAAACCATCATATTATGTGCATTACTTGGAGAAAATGTGCCATCATGTTGATCATTATTGCATAAAGAGTCGAATCTGGAGGGGGAAAAGGCTAACTTTTATTTGTTTGCAGAAAATGAAGCATGAAATCCCCAGGTTTGGTATGGTCCAGAATATCCCGCCTCTGCTAATTGACTGGTGGAACGACCTTGCACCCTGTGATAGAAACCATCTGAGGAGAGTACTGGGTAACCTGCCATCTTTGCTAAATGTTCAACCCAACAGGGGGCTAAATAAGGCAGCCACCATGTTATGGGATGAAAAGAGAGCTGTTTTTCGATTTGGCAATATGAAAATGAATCCTCTCCTAGAAAAAATAGGGGGCTTCGCCAAGTTACCATGGATAGTCTTTGGTACCAGAAAATCGCACCCCACACAGTTTTCTAAAGATGTTGGGTTTTAAGAAGAACGACGAACTGGTCTGCCTGAAGAAATCATATGTCCCTTTTGAATTTCTCTATGAGCGTTGTGGGCGTACCAAATCATATAGCTTTCATCATAAGGAGCTAACCATTACCTCTTTGGGATGGGTGCATCGCCGGGTCTATGTCTTCATACTCTGATCTTGGGTTTGTTGATCTTTTTAATGTAAGGGGAAGAATTCATACTCGCTTAGCTATGGTTGCTAGGACCTTAATGGAGGGTATTGAGGGGAAGAAATACACTATCATCCCGATGATCTTAGCTGAGATGTACATGCTCTGAATCGGAGCAAGCATGGGTTCGGACACTTCGAGGATTGTAATCTTTTGCTACAAGTTGGCTGCTGGAACACTTTCAGAGAGGTGACTATCGCCAGGAGCTTCCACCCAGGCCACTGAATGACTACATAGCAAGTCATCATCCATTAAAGATGACATTCATCCCAGGCAGGTTTGCAAAGCCTGGAAATGCCGTAGGCTGGGTGCGTTTCTTCAGCAATCTGACAGACGAGCAAGTGCTTTTGATGTTTGAATGGTTTCCTAGTAGTGAGTTCCCCATCAGGTCTAAAGGAACCACTCACTTAGTATTGATCGGGCTGCGAGGCATCTACCTATACGCTCCTATGAGGGTAATGAGGCAAGCTAGGAGGAAACAAGTCATACCTCAGGTTTACGACATGGTTCAGTATAAAGCAGACTTCAAAGGAGATGTCATCATATTCAAATTTGAAACCCAACACATGTGGAACCAAACGATCATCGTGGAGGGAGAGACTATTGAGCCAGATAGGTATCATGCCGGTCATATGTACTACTATCTCTCATGGTCGGAAGAGGACATAACCGGGGACGTCAAACCGGGGGTTCTGAAGGAAAGGATCATATATGAGGTGGCTGAGGCACAGGTAAAATACAAGAGGCTATGTAAAAGGTGTTTGAATCTGAAGCTAAGCATCTAGAACAACATAAGATGGATATGAAGGCAATCAGAGAATGGAAGGAGATTGCAAATAAGTTGACAGAAAGGTTGGAGCATCTAGAGCAAGGACTAATGGAGCTAGAGAGGAAGATGAGAAAAAGGCTGGGGTTGACAAAGCATGCATGAAGGAGGGAAGCTGGTAATGGCGTACTTGATACTCGACATGTGCGATCTGGGAAATGTGATTGATGGAGTCAAGAGAGCCAAACATGAAGAACGTCCTTCAGGGATCAAGTAGACTAGGAGATAATGTTCGTTATTGCTTTTTAGATTAGATTAGATTTCGATGTAATAAGTCTTAACTATTAATGACTTTATAATTATTATTTTAATTTAGTGAAAGATTGATTTGGCTTATTTTCGCATTAATGGAATGAGGCAACGTTGGCATGAATTTTCTCCAAGTCTATGTGTCACTTAGGCCTACCTCAGGCACAATGAGGTCCCCAAATTAGGATGCGAAATTGCACGACCTTACGTATACCTGCTTAAATATTGCAAACACTCTTTTACTTCATCTTACTGACTTGGTTACCTTTTGTTTTTTCACTTTCCTTTGATTACTCCCATTCCCAAAGGTTGGTTCGTACATGTTGGTATCATCAGCTTACCACACCAGATCCAGAGGTCCTCCACCTCCTCCCCCACCTAGCGATCCGAAAACCGAAGGCAAAGGGAAGATGGATGATCTAAGTGGTAATTGAAAAGATAATGCTACCATGGCAGAGAATGTTGAAACCTCGGACGAAAAAAGTACGCCAGGATAGAATTAGTTGGCCTACGTTTGGAACAGAAAATCTTGGAGCTACAGGGTGAGCTTGAGCAGGTCCGAAATCTCGCAAAACTCTCCCTTACACTAAATGTTCCTAACATCAACCAGTAAAACACAACCACTCAAAACCAAACACCATCGCAAAACACCCAAAATCCACCACACATAGCTCCACAAGATCCTTCCGTAATGCACCAGTATCACAATCCCGCACCTCCTCAAAAACCTTAATCCACCACTAGTGCAAACCCCTCAACACCACCACCATCATCCAACCTAGTATCCGCAAACCACCACTTATCACACCCCTCAAAATGCACCACAACTCACCCCCGATGCCCCTCAAACTTCGATCAATGATCACCCATAGACCCAAGTTCCAAGAACTCATCAAGGAAACCCGATATATGTGGAAACCTTACCCCACACCCTGCAACCAACCCTATACATACCTGAACCGACCGAGAAGGACCTGCTCATCCGAAACATGGCAGATGAACTCAAGAAACTGACAGGGAGAGTCCAAAGTGTTGAAGGCGGAAAGGGCGTTGAAGGTTTAAACTACGAAGACTTGTGTATCCAACCAGAAGTAGAATTGCCAGAGAGTTACAAACCTCCTAAGTTCGAGATGTTTGATGGCACTAGTGATCTTAACGTGCATCTAAGGACTTACTGTGACAAGCTTGTAGGAGTGGGCAAGAATGAGAAAATCCACATGAAGCTGTTCATGCGAAGCCTTAAAGGGATACCTTATCCTGATACATTAGCCAGAATTTGAAGAAGTGGGCGAACTAGGTGAGCATAGGAATTGGTTTCATGGATAGATTCAGGTTCAACACAAAAAATGCGCTAGATGTTTTCTATATCCAGAACCTCAAGAAGAAGCTGATAGAAACCTTCCGCGAGTATGCTACTCGTTGGAGATCAGAGGGCGCCAAGGTGAGGCCACCACTTGAAGAAGAACAAATGAACAAGTTCTTTGTTAGAGCTCAGGATCCGTAATATTATGAAAGGTTGATGGTTATCGAGAATCACAAGTTCTAAGACATCATCATTCTCATCAAGTTAGGGGAAATGATATAAGAAGGAATCAAAAGTGGAATGGTGACCAATTTCGAAGCATTGCAAGCCACCAATAAAGCCTTGTAATCAGGAGTTATCTCGAAGAAGAAAGAAGTTGGTGCCGTGATGGTAGTCCAGGGCCCTAAGTCTCCCTTTACATACCAAACACCTCCACCCACATACCAACCCTCACCTCCAAAATACTAATACCCGGCCACCATCCACCACACCAATAACAGCCAATCTGCACATTACCATTCACCTCTTCCCGCCCGCTAAAACTACCCAAACCCACAACTAAACTTTGACCGCAGAGCTCCCAAACAATACATCTCAATCGCTGAACCCATAGCCCAACTGTATGAGAGACCAAAGGCCGATGGTTACGTCACCCCCATTCCTGCAGTTGCTGTCGAGAACCCTTCCCAATAGGTTAACCCCAATAAAACTTGTGCTTACCATCGAGGCATGAAGGGCCATACCATTGAGGAATGCCGAATGTTGAAGGACAAGATTCAAACACTGATCGACACCAAAGTTATACAAGCAAACAAGGACGTGCCAAATGTCCGTAACAACCCTCACCCTAATCATAGAGGCGAGGGAGTGAATGTGATAGAAAAAGATGAAGAATAGGATCAGGAGGGATCCATCGGACTTATTCGAGCGGGGGATGCTCCTAAAACATCTCCTTTCACCCTCTAGCGGATTATGGTGAAAACCCAGGCACCATTTGAGGTCGAGGTAGCTATGCCCTTCACTATGATGGTAGCTCCAACATCGTCCTATAAGTTTGATGCTGTCCCATGGGATCGGAGGCGAGAAGAAAAGGAAAAGCCAAGATGGAAGAGACAGGTGCTACGCAGGAATGACCAGAACTGGGAGAGTTTATACACTTGAGAATCTTGGAGGAACAAGCAAAGAGACCACATCTAAGCCGCCTGCTGAGGAGATAGGAACTACTGATATTTGGAGGAAGGTACAAGCGAGGGAATACTCTGTTGTTGATCATATGAACAAGACTCCTGCCCAGATAACCATCTTGTCGCTGTTACAAAATTCAGATGCGCACAAGAATGCCTTGATGAAAGTGCTAAGTGAAGCTTATGTGCCTACCGGTATCACTAGTGGGGAGATGGTCAATATAGTAGGATAGGTACTGGAGAGCCACAAGATTACTTTCCACGAAGATGATCTACCACCGGAGGGGTTGAGTCACAACAAAGCATTGCACATTACTGTGCAATATGAAGAGAAGTTCATTTCCAGGGTTCTGATAGATGGAGGTGATAAATGGGGATTTTGACTGCTTGTTAGCACCTTTTAGCATTTGTTTGGGTCCGAAAGTATTGAATCGTGTTCCTAAAAATAATGAAATTGTGAAAATTATGGAAATATTGGAAGTTTGGTCTCCCGAGATGAAATCCGACTCAAAAAGGAAGGTTCCGAAGCACAAGTCAATAAAGGGCGCAGAAACACAAACATGCGATCCACAGAAAGAATTCTGCAGCCGCAGAAGAAATTGCAGATGACAGAATTCCATCTGCGGCTGCAAGCCAAGAAGAAATACCCAACTGGACTTTGTAATGTGCGAACAGCACATGAATTGTACGGCCGCAACTGGGCTTAAAAGTCAAAGATCAGAGAGTATGCAAAAAGACCAAGTCCAGGACCCCCTGTGAAGTGCGGACTGCACAAGAATTGTGCGGCCACAGAAGATTGCCCCGCGGCCACAATCCTAAAATATGCGACTGCATAAGAATTGACTCGCCGCCGTCCGGAAATGTGCGGCCGCAGAACTCACCTTACTGCCAACTGAAGAAATCTGCGGACCGCACATGGAATTGTGCGGCAGCAGAACCTCCCGAGGGGCATTTTTGTTCGTAATTTTCAGCCATGTATAAATAGACGGGTTTCACAAAATTAGGTCAAGTTTAAACATACACAGCTGCTGTTGCCGTTTTTCTTTGCCATTTTAGGATGTTTTAGCTTATTTGAGTATTTTAACATTAGATTTCATCATTTTAATCTTCCATTATGAGTTCAATTATCTTTCCATCATTATTTTCTTTAAATCTCATTACGCGTAGCTAGATTTTTACTAGGGTTATGACCAAGCCTACTGTGTAAACCTTATGGGTGATTAATTTTATGCTTTTTTATGATTGGGCTTTGATTATTTAGCTTCGTGCATGCTTCAATTTTAGAATTAATGGTTGCAAACACTGATTCATGCCTATTTGACTTAGTCTCTACTTGAGAAAGAGGGACCTAGTCTAGGATAACTTAGCTAACAAGGAATTAGGTTAATTGAGAGATTGATAAACCTAATTAAAGGGTTCAAAATAGAGATAGTAAGAACCCGACTTGAGCTCTTATCAATTATTTTGGTTGATACCCAATTGGACTTGAGGTATTGAGTGGGTAACGTGAAGTTGAGAGCTATAATATACCCCAATCAACAAAACAAGTATAACATCTTTATCCCATTCGGCAAACACATAGGTATTGGTCACAGCTCTAGGCCTTTAATCCAATTGGAAAAACTTCAAAAACAATTATTTATAATCTATTTTCTTTAGCTTACATTCATTAGAGTAAAAGTAGAAATAGAAAACAAAACCTTGTTGTGGAAGTGCACTCGTAGATAATCCATTTACTTGCTTCAAATATACTCCTAACTCCCCTCATAACTCCCTGTGAAAATCGACCCCGACTCTTGTTGGGTACTATTAGTGCATACGACCATATCATATCTCCTATAGAGGTGTGTTATGGACGTCATCAATTTTTAGCGCCGTTGCTGGGGAAGTTAAAATGGTGTTAGCTATATATTTGGGTGTATTTTTGGAATATCTTCTTTTCCTTCCGTGTTATTGACATGTTTGAGAAATCATAGGTACAACTATGGCAAACAATGAGCTTAGAAATTTACCTTTGAGGGATGTGGACGTCGAGGATGATCAAGTTGATGAGGTTCCTCTTGAACCTAGAGCCAATAGAAGAGGCCGAGTACCTCATGACAATGTCCCCGCTCCCCCCTCACCTCCACCACGAGCGGATCGGCACCAGATATTACCAAATGAAGGATATGTAAGTGCAATAGTCCCTCCCCGTATTAGGGCATTCAACTTTCAAATCACCAATGTGATACTCACTTTGCTTAAGCAACAGGGTTTCTTCATCGGTGCTCCGACTAAAAATGCATACAAACATTTAAAGGGGTTTATGGATATTTGTTGGGGGAGCAAACAAACAAATGTCTCCGATGATGCATTGAGGCTAAGGCTTTTTTCCTTCTCTCTACGGGGAAAAGCTTTACATTGGTTGGAACGATTGTCAAACCATTCCATTCACACTTGGGATGAGTTGGCGAAAAAGTTTATTTCTAAGTTCTTCTCTCCAGGACACATGGCTACACTTCTGGATGAGATTTTGGCATTCAAGTAAAAGTCAAATGAACCACTACACGAGATATGGGAACGCTATAGAACAATGGTTAAGGATTGTCCCAACAACCATATGACAGAGAATATGATTCAACAAACTTTCTATTGTGGGATTAACATAACCAACCAATGTGTAGTGAATCAACTTCCCGGTGGGAATTTCATGACTATGCCTTTTGCGGAGGCATGTGAGATCTTGGATGAGATGGTGGAAACATCATCGGCTTGGCAATCCCGGGCCAATGCTCCACAAGGTGACCCAAACATGATTCACCTTCACAAAAAATTGAAAGATCATGGGCAAGCCATTGCCGAGTTGAAAACCACCATGATGCAACTAGCAAAGGCCCTACTAAGTCAAGTGCAAAGTCCCAAACAAGTAAATGCCATGAAGGGAGTGAACATGATGGTGAACAAGAGGAGGACTAAAGGTCCACAAGTGCAAAATCGAATGGATAATTATGCGCAAGAAGATAGTGGTTTCTATCATGATGATTCTTTTAATGAACAAGAAGAGGAAGTGTAATATGTGAAAAACTTTCAAGGGCAAAGAAAGAACTTCCAAGGTCCAAACCAACAACAATGGAGACCTCAAAACAATCAAGGCAATTCGAATTCTAATCACGAAGGAAACTGGAGTGGTGGCAACAATCAAGGGAATTGACATGACAACAACAATCAAGGAAACTAGAGTGGAAATAATCAAGGAAATAGGGAGAGGTGGTAACAATCAAGGAAATCGGGGGTCGGGCTTTCAAAGGCCCCCAATGTATCAACAATCGAACAACCCGCCTCCTTATCCTTCCCATGGTCCAAGTTCTTCAAATAATGAGATGGGAGTATTCTGAATATATTCAAGCAAATGATGGAAAAGAATGCCGATTCGGATGCCCAACTTGCCTCACACAACACATCAATCCGCAGTTTAGAAGTTCAAATTGGGAAAATCTCACAAGCTCTAAATTCTCGTCCTAAGGGGGCACTACCAAGTGACACAGTAGTTTACTACAAGAAATGGAATCGGTGGGAATGCACCCACCTCAAGTCAAAGGCAACTTGTGGATGATGATCAAGTGGTGCAAGAAGAAGAGATCCCGAGCAATGAGGTGCAACCTAATGATGAAGTCCGATTGATATTGATGATAGTGTGGAAGAGACTCGAGAGGAGGTAAACCCGTATAATGATCATATAATTGACATACCGGAGCCGGTAGTTCATAAGGTGAAGATACCATTGCCTAAGCCTCCACCTCCATACCCTCAAAGACTTGCCAAGCAAAATAGTGAAAACCAATTCAAGAAGTTTATTCAAATGATGAAGAGTCTCTCAATCAATGTGCCATTAGCTGAAGCTTTGGAGCAATGCCCGGTTATGCAAAGTTCATAAACGATCTCGTGACAAAGAAGCGGTCAATGAATTTTGAAGTGATCAAAGTCACTCATCAAGTGAGTGCAATTGTGCATTCAATGGCTCCTAAGTTGGAGGATCCCGATGCTTTCACGATTCCTTGTATAATAGGAAGTGCCGAGTTTGCTAAAGCTCTTTGCGATCTTGGAGAAATTATCAATTTGATGCCCTATTCGGTTTTCAAGAATTTGGAGATTGGGCAACCAAGAACTACCTCTATGAGATTGCAAATGGCCGATCGTAATATGAAAAGACCTTTGGGAGTGATTGAAGATGTCTTGGTTCGTGTTGATAAATTCATTCTTCTAGCGGATTTTGTCATTTTAGATTGTGAAGTTGATTATGAGGTGCCGATTATTCTTGGAAGACCTTTCCTTGCTACGGGGAAGACTCTTTGTGATGTTGAAGCTGAAGAACTTACATTCCGGGTTGGTGATGAAAAAGTGGTTTTCCATGTATGTAAGTCCATGCGGCAACCAAATAGCAATGAGGTGTGCTCTTTTGTGAACTTGGTTACCGATGTTATTATTGATGGCACAAGTGCTACAATCAATGTTGGTGATATGTTGGAGGCCGTCTTGCTCAACTTTGATGATGACAAGATGGATGGCTTCATGGAATGTGTGAACACTTTGCAAAGAATGGGATCGCACAACTATGAACCCCGAAAATTGTCCTTGGATCTTGAAAATAGGACAACTCCTCCCACAAAGTCTTCTATTGAAGAGCCTCCTACCTTTGAGTTGAAGCCATTGCCTCCACATCTTCGGTATGAATTTCTTGGCCCTTGTTCTACTTTACCGGTTATTCTTTCTTCTTGTTTGACTAACGTGCAGGAAGATTCCAAATTGGCGGTGCTACATAAGAGGAAAAAGGCTATTGGGTGGACATTGACGGATATTCGGGGGATAAGCCCACCTTTTGCATGCATAAGATCAAGTTGAAGGATGGTGCCAAACCATCTATTGAACATCAAAGGAGACTCAATGAGGCTATGCAAGAAGTCGTCAAGAAGGAGATTATCAAGTGGTTGGATGCTGGGGTGGTCTACCCTATCTCCGATAGTTCATGGACTTCTCCGGTTCAATGTGTCCCAAAGAAATAAGGCATGACAGTGGTCACCAATGACAAGAATGAGTTGATTCCTACAAGAACGGTGACCGTATGGAGGGTGTGTATGGACTATCACAAGCTCAACAAAGTCACAAGGAAGGATCACTTTCCACTTTCTTTTTTTAGATCAAATGCTTGATAGATTGGCCAGCCGTGCTTTCTATTGCTTTCTTGATGGGTATTCGGGCTACAACCAAATTCTTATTGCTCCGGAAAATCAAGAGAAAACAACCTTTATATGTCCCTATGGTACTTTTGCCTTCAAGCGAATTCCATTCGGTTTGTGCAATGCACCAATGACTTTTCGAAGATGTATGATGGCTATCTTCACGGACATGGTGGAGGACTACCTTGAAGTTTTCGTGGATGACTTTTCTGTGGTTGGAGACTCTTTTGATGATTGTCTTGCAAATTTGGATAAAGTGTTGGCTAGATATGAAGAAATAAATTTGGTGCTTAATTGGGAGAAATGTCATTTCATGGTCGAAGAAGGCATTGTCCTTGGTCATAAAATCTCAAAGAATGAAATTGAACAAACAACGGTTCAAAGCCATGAGTGGCCGACCAGCAACTGACGAGCATTTAATGCCATTAAGACGTGATTGATGAGACGTTTCGTTCATTTTATCGTTTCTGACGCGGAGTACCGAGGTGAGAATCGAAAGCTCATACCGGCAAATCAGCAAACCAGGAGATTTTTACTTTTTATAAAATTGTACCTAAAGTAGGACTCCCCTACTATATAAAAGGGGTCAGATTACTTGTAAAACACATTGTAACACGCATCACAAAGAAATATATTGTTATTTTTAGTTCTTAATATTCTCTTGTCATTTTGTTCTGGTACCGATAAAAGCACTTTTGACTCGAGGGCGGCTAACCTTCTAAGGCTAAGACTGTTCAACTTGTGCGGTTTGCATTTACTTTCCCATTGTTCATTTCAATTTCAATCTGATTTATCATTTTGTATCAAGCTAGATCACGTATCTTTAAAACCACGTACAAATTTAATTGTTATCCGATTTTGAGAGTAAACACACTTACCAAGACTCACGGCATTTTGTAGTAGCCACAAATAAGCATTGTAGTAGTCACCATAAATCAGTGTAATATTTAGGTACTCTTTCTTCAGTTCTTTAATGGCTTGTAGCAAATGATGATTTTGGAAAAATGCCAAATTATTTAGATCTTTCAAGCAGTGATACTCATCGTAGGCCGTTGAATCGTCAGTCCTGAATTGCGTTAGGGAAATTGGGATACAACCTAAATAAAAAAAGAGTATGAACCTATTTGTGGTGAACGGTTCATACTTTTGAATAGTTTAAAAGGCATAATCTTACTCTATTGATCCATGCTCCTTTTAAAATATGACCAAGTACTGCTACACTTTGATAATTAACTGTTTTCGATGTATTTGATGCTTCTTAATACTTCAGATTTGTTAGATATTGGTTCTTCACTTATTTTTTATAAAATTAAAATCTTCAACTTTGAAGTGTCCAATCTTGCTAATTTGGGTGAGTTTCATACAGGAAAAGAATCATAAGATCTTTGTGAGAAATATTTTATCTCAATAAATCTAAGTTGCCACAGTGTTAGACAAAGGTGACGGCCACACACAAAGTTTAATTTTCAAACATTCACTGTTACTAAATCTTAATATTTTCTCTGAGCTTCCTTATTTTATGAAATTTTGCACTTTCATTCATAAAAACTTGTACTTTAATCTTTTATGTATTATTATTTACTCAAAGCTTTGTTTTTAAAATATTAATATTATCTTACATAATTACTTGACATACACGTGTGAGGCACGTGCGGAGAAACTAGTTAATTAGAAATATTTAGGAAAATATAATTAATTACCAGTAGAGCATGTGGTTTCGAAATGAGAAGACATCCAATCAAGTTGCACACTTAATGAACTATTCCTGACGGAAGTAGAAATCTTCTTTTCTTCCAGGACTTGAGCTGATAAAGAATTAGCCCCTGCTACTGCAAAATTCGCACCATGTGTAAAATTGGCACTTGCACTTTGAACCTTGTAGAGATTTAGGAGAGGAAGACCAGATTCCAAAGCTGTCAAAAATAAACTAAAAGAAGCATACATATAGCACATCAGTATTCAGTACTGCTACCATTAATTAAGTTCTATACGGTGACAATATAAAAAAAAAATATTTGCATAATCAAATCACTTATAAGATAATTACTACTATATGTATCAATCATTAACCTAGTAAAACTAGAAACCAGTCTACTAATTCACAAGTCAAAATTCAATCATAGTGTAAAAAGAATATTTGCAATGTCATTATATAACTTCAATCCATAAGGCCGTATTATTGTTTTAATGTTAACACAATGGTTATATTTCAGCAAACCCATTTCTCTCTCTCTCTTTTTTCCCAATGTAATTCTCCTTATTAAATCTGGAAACACACAAACATGGAAAGAAAAAAAGAGTTTTATACATACCTATGAAATCAATGATGAGCATGATTAGAAAAAATTCATTCCATAAGGAAGTCTTGCACATTCAGTACGAGCTCCACAAATGCTCTCTCTTATGCAGTTGCCTGTATTTGAAAGTGAATCACCAAACTGATATATTTTATTAAATCTGCAGTTTATCAGTCGTGGATTTTGAAGCATTAGTACTTGTGCATTGCTTTTCTGTTGAAGAACCAAGAAACTGATCGCAGATAGAACTAGGAGATCAAGTACTCTTATTGTCAACGCCATGGTCCGATTTTTTATAATGAATATCGGAACCATAACTAATTAAGCTTTATAAGCACTACATATATGCAATCTGGATTAATAATAACAGTAGTAGTAATAATAATTTGATAATAGTAGAGATGAAGGTGCTTGAAATTGGTAGGATATAAGCTGATAGCTGAGCTGGGGCCTTCTATCCAGCTCAGCAGACTGTTTTTTGTTTGACTCAAAATTTAGATCTAAGTTTAAACAATTAATTTTATGATAAAATAGAGTTAATCTTAGCAAATATTAATATTCAAAAGATAGATTAAACGATTTTATAGCGAGATATCACGGATATTATTTGAGTAGCAATAAATGGCGACAATAATACTATATTCAATGATCTAAAAATAAGGGAGGTAGCATTAAATATCAGTAAATAGCAATGAATGATATTTATGTAAATAAATGCATGTGAGTCACCCGAAAAGGGTGAGATTCTTTGATATCCTTTCTGACAAAGATAAATGATTGATAAGTTTTGAATATTTGGGTTCTCCATGGATCATGGGAGAAATGATAGATAAAGATCTGAAGAAAATGTGTATTGTGTATGTGTATGATAAAGCAAGAATCTTCAGAGAATATCAATGTGTTATTTTTTACAATAAGTGTCTAATCCTCTCTATAACTACATATCTTTCTATTTATAAGGACGCATGGGCCATAAAAATCCTAATAATACATATGGGAAGAATATTCACTAGAATATTCTCTGTAAGGTCTTGTTTCTAAACTAGTTGTTACTGCTCTGTTAAAGGGAGTACTTGTCCTCGTCCTCGTCTTCGTTGGGTCCTCGACCTTGTCTTCATCTTCTGTTGAAACCCTAATGATGACACGTGGCAGCCTTCGAAGGCTTCCTTAATGCCGATTATGTTCACATATAATTATGATAATTTTTAGCACGTACATTTTTCTTTATCTCTTGAGCTGTACATATTTTATACTTTGGTAATAAAATTATTTAATTGCCAAAAAAAAAAAAAATAGTATTAATAATTCTGTGTATCTAGTATAAGCTAGTCAATTCTTCCGTTTTCTTTCCTTTTTTTTGTTTATAAATAATTTATCAGATTTCCGTTGCTATTATTTGTATTATAATCATTGAAAAAATAAAATGTCATTGGGTGGCTTGCACGACATTAGCACATTATCCCAGCCATGACAAGACAATCTTCACGTCATCTCGGATTTTGTTACTAAATTGGATAAAGAAAACAGAATGTTTGTGAAATGGCTAATAAGAAAATAAAAGCAATTATTTCTCTAGTTGACTGCAAATTGAAAAAAAATTTAAAAAATAAAGAAGGCTTCAAAAAGATAAGGTGCAGTAGTCTATAGTGGGAGTACTTGAAACAACAAGGAAAAATAATCAAGAGCGCGCAAAAGGGTTTTTACTTTTCTTCCCTAGACACAAAAATATTTTTAAATAAGGAAAAAGAAAATGTAAGAATATATTACTTGTTATATAGTATTATATAATGATGATAATGATAATACTATTAATAATATATCGTGTATCTAAAGGCAAGCTAGCCAGATTTCCTTGAATTATCACGCTATATAACATTTTAAAAGAATTGCATGATACACGTTCAAAAAGTCAACTCTTCTATTTTCTTTCCGTTTTTGCTTTATAAATAATTCATCACATTTCCTAGTGTTATAATTGGTACTATCAGTTATGAATCACAACAATTTAAAATATCATCAGATATGGCTTGCACGACATCAATTAGCACATTATCTTCAGCCTTCATAACACAAGGTTCACGTATTCTCGTTTTTTTTTTTCAATAACAAGGAAGTAATTGATAATGTTGTTTTTTGGTATGTAGACTTCACAACATCACAAGACACAACGTTACACGCCTTGCGCCATCACGTTGAGAATAAACACTTCATCGATCAACAAAGATTATCGAGAGTAGTAAGTACTCATTTATCCCTAAATATTTTTTTTAGTTTAGAAGTAAATCAAATAATTAAAGATTTATTAGCTTGAACCCTATTTTTCTTTTACTGTTCGGATTATCCAGAGGTCTCTAGTTCGAATCTGAGAGTGGAGTCACCTTTGAAAGGAAGGACTCTATTCAAAAGTGAGATTTCTCAATACGATTTCGGATTAGTAGGGTCCCAAAGCAAATACTAAACATGGGGAGATAAAGAAGAAAAAGAAAAAAGTGCACTCAAGATTTTTCACATGTAATCTTTTTTAAACGTTCTAATTAATTGAAAATGTAATATCCAGAACAGAACGTTTGTGAAGTGGCTAATAAGAAAATTAAAGTAATTATTCCAGTTAACACAGATCGGAAAATATTACAAAGAAATAAAGAAAGGCAAAAGAATATTACTTCTCTTGTTTGAGGTTTTCAAAGTTACCGTTTTAACCACTAAAACTTATAAAAACGAAAAAGATTTTTTTCTTTAAAAGAAAAACCTTTTATGTAAAGTTAAAGAAAATTGAATAGAGAGAATTTAGAAAATTTTCTGTGTATATTCTCATTCACTGTACAATCTATTTATACATGTATGTGAACTGAAATAATAATGTAAAAAGAATAAAGGGAATAAAATATGTCTACCTCCTATTGACTAAAACCTAACAATAAATAACGACCTGTACAGCTCACTAGATTCCATACGTACTAGGAAATTCTAGATGTATCTACATAGCTGGATTTCTTCTTAATCAGATAGTCACCATTTAAATTTTAATCTGTCATCATAAAGATCAATAGTGGAACTTCTTCCACGTGTCTCATTTAAAACTTGGACAAAAAAAGGAGTCACGTGTATTGTGACCAAACTTGGGTCTTTCAATTTTAGCCTCGAACATATCTCCTTTCTCTTTGTTTTCTTCCATACTTTGTACGCCATTATCAAGCTTCAAACTTTTACTGCCAATACCCCTCTCAAGTTGGAGGCGAGGGAAGTGACCCCCAACTTGCCGAGAATCGACCAGTGAGAAGGTCCGGAGAGAGGTTTAGTAAATAAATCTGCTAATTGAGATGAATAAGGTACAAATGAGAGAGAAATTAGCCCAAAAAGAAATTGTTGTCGCACAAAATGGCATTCTAACTCAATTTGTTTCGTTCACTCGTGAAAGACAGGATTTTTAGCTATATGGATTGCTGCCTGACTGTCGGAGTGAACTGGAATAGGGAGTGTTGGTGGTGCTGACAGATCTAATAAAACTCGAGTCAACCAAGTGAGTTTTGCAATCACCCTTCTCATAGAGCGGTATTCCGCTTCAGCAGAAGATAGGGAGACTGAAGCTTGTTTCTTAGATTTCCAAGAAATGAGGGATCCTCCAAGACTTATGAAAAACCCACTGACAGAGTAACGAGTTTCTAAACAAGACCCCCATCACAAAATGCAAGAAGAGTGAGTGAAGGATCAGATCGGAAGAAAAGTCCTTGACTTGGGTCCGATCGATGATAACGAAGCACACGAAGTGCAGCGTTATAATGTGGAACTCGCGGAAGCTACAAATATTGACTTAGAAGTTGAACGGCATAGGACAGATCTGGCCGTGTGTGTGTTAAGTAGTTAAGCTTACCAATGAGTCTCCTATATAAAGTTGGATCTGATAAAGGTTCCCTAGATTCTATACTGAGCTTGCAAGAAGGGTCTAAAGGCAAAGATACTGAAGGTATATGGTCGCAATTGAACTCAGCAAGGAATTCCAAGGTAAACTTTCGTTGATTAATGATGATACCATGCTGTTCTCGTAGAATCTCTAGGCCTAAAAAATAGTGAAGCTCTCCAAGATCTTTGATTTTGAACTCTCTGTGAAGAAACAATTTCAATTCCTCTAATTCTGTAGCATTGTTACCTGTAAGTAATATGTCATCCACGTAAACTGCCACACTAGAGACTGAATTCCCTGTTTTCTTAAAGAAAAGTGAATAATCATTCAGAGATGAAGAGAATCCCTTAAAGTTCAAGGCAGTCGTGAGCCTAGCATACCACTTCCTTGATGTTTGTCGTAGCCCATATAGAGATTTTTTTAAGCTTGCAAGCATGGTTAGGACTTGGAGGATTCATCGCCGCAGGAAACTTCATGAATACCTCTTCTTGTAGATATCCATGAAGAAACGCGTTATTAACGTCCAATGTGAGATCTTCCAACCTTTCTTTGTTTTCACAGCTAGAATACATCTGATTGTAGTCATTTTGACCACGGGTGAAAAAGTCTCATTAAAGTCTATCCCTTCCCTTTGTGTCTCCCCACGAATGACTAATCTAGCCTTCAACCTCTCAATACTGCCGTCTGAATTGTGCTTTATTTTGTATACCCACTTGCAAGGCAGAGCCTTCTTGCCTTGTGGCAACTCAACAACTTCCCAAGTTTGATTTTCAACCAATGCCTCAAATTCAGACTCCATTGCTTCTTGCCAACCAGAGAGTTGTGCAGGTTGAGAGAAACTGATAGGTTCTGTGATAGTAGAAATAGAGTTGAGAAGACATTTGTTGGAAGCAGAAAGGGCTACAAAAGGATAGGTTGTTGCAGTAACAGGTCGAGCAAAAGAGGATGAGGTTAGATATGTAAGATAAACAGTATTACACACATAATCATTTAGGTATACTGGTGTTTTATGTGTTCTTTCTGATTTCCTCAAAGGCAATTGAGCAAGAGTAGGGAAAGGAACAGGAGAATGTTGAATAGGAAGAGGTGAGAAAATTGGACTAGGACTTGTAACAAGAGATGGTGAACCGGAGTAAATGGGAGAACCTGAGGATAAGGTGAAGTAGATGAGGTAACAGGTGCAGAACACTCAGCTAGAGGTGAAAAAATAGGTAAAGGGGAGGAAGAGGATGAAATAGAGTGAAAAGGATAAATGAAAATCAAACTTAACATTCCTGGAAACAAAAATTTTCTTAGTGTGCAAATCCAGTAGTTTATATCCTTTTTGCCCGTAGGAATACTCGAAGTGAATACATGATGTAGCTCTAGGTTTAAATTTTCTCCTGCTGTGAGAAAGTGTGGAAACATAACATATACGTCCAAATGATCTAAGGAAATCATAAGTAGGTTTCTTACCAAACAAAAGCTCATAAGGAGTTTTATGTTTAATTGCTCTAGAAGGAAATCTGTTAATTAAGAATGTAACAGTCAACACACGTTCCCCCCAATATGAAATAGGAACCTTAAATTGATGTAAAAGATCCCTGGAGGTTTCCAAAAGATGCCTATGCTTTCGTTCCACAACTCCATTTTGTTGTGGGGATGCTACACTTGAGGTTTGATGAATAATGTCATGAGAGGCAAAAAATTCAGAGATCCGACTACCTCCTCCCAGCTCTAGAGCATTATCAGACCTGATGGTTTTAACTTTCATATTGAATTGTCTGGACACCATGGCCAAAAAATATTTCAGAATAGTGAAGGCATTGCTCTTGGCACTAAGAAGGTAAGTCCAGGTGGCCCTACTAAAATCATCTACTATGGTGAGGAAGTACTTGTATCCATTATATGTAGGATTTTATAATGTCCCCGTGTATCAATGTGGATCAATTCAAAGATGCTTTTAGTTTTAATGTTACTGTAAGGAAAGGGAAGTTTAGATTGTCTTTCAATAGGACATACATCACAAGGACATTCATTATCAGATTGAGTAAGAGAAACAGAATTAGAACAAAGTCTTTTCATTGCTGAACATGGCATTTGACCCAAACAAAATACATCCAACAGAAGACAAAATTAGAAGACAGTTTAGCTGCTGACAAATTTTTTGAACTGAGAGTGAGTTGTATCTGAAGGAGGGGACATATAGAACATTATGTAGAATTAGCTTAGAATGAATGAAGACACTCCCACCGTGACTTGCCCTAACTTTATAGGAATTAGGAAGATTAACTATGACAGGAAAGGCTAAAGGCTTAAGGGTTAGGAAAAGTTTAGGATCAACTGACATATGCTCAGAAGCACCTGAGTCTAAAATCCATGTAGTGGTCTTAACTTGAACAAAATAGCAAACTGAATCACTGAGAAATTTACCAGCACAATTGGCAATATTTGCACTAGCTTCTGAGGTTGAGGGTCCAGACTGGGCAACCTTCGCTTGATGGAGGAGTTGAACAAGCTGAGAAATCTGCTCCTGAGATAGTTGTTGAGTTGATGCC
>MCJB01004358.1:228564-258331 GCA_002018475.1 Nicotiana obtusifolia
TATATATATATATATATATATATATATGTATATATATGCACGCACGCTTCGTAGTACTACTTAACTGCATATATAGCATGTTAGAGTATATTTTAGTCTATTCATCCCTTCTATTACAAAAGTGTTAACGGCTTACATTTATATTATTTAGATAGTAAATACAAAAGTGATTTTAGTTTTGACCGATGTTAGCCTGAAAAGCGACCAACTTTGGTCGCTAATTATACATAATTTAAAATTAGCGACCAAAGTTGGTCGCTAAATTTAAATTAGATTTTATAATTGGGACCCAAATTAGCGACCAAAGTTGGTCTCTATCTGTTTACTCTTTAGTTGGCGACCAACTGTGGTCGCTAATTTTAGATTTTATTTATTCATATTTTATAATTTAATTTAAATAATATTATAATTATTAAAAAATTATAAGTGGGTCCCCTTAAGCTAATCTGAGTATTTCTTTGACCAAGCAAGTCTAACCAGTCCGATCAACAGTTTGACGAAATTATCAACCAAATAGCAACCAACCTTAGTCGCTAATGTATTTAAAATTATTATTTTATTATTTTCACCAGTTTAGCGACCAAAGTTGGTCGCTTTTCTTTAGAGACCAATGTTGGTCGCTAAATTTTGGTCGCGTTTTTTTCTGAATTTCTAGTAGTGAAAGAGTATTTTAGTCCAGGTCCATCCATACGCGGTATAAATACATTGTAAAAATACTTTTTTTTAGGAGATTCGACCTAGGAGAGTTTTGGAGAGCTACCACGACTTAAAGACAAAAGATTTCATCAATTCTCTTTCTAACAATCAGTGCAAATTTGAGAGTTTGTATTGTAAAGTTGTCTTTGATATTTTCTATATTCTTAAACTTATTTGTGATGACTTTCTCCATACATATGGCATAGTTCTTTCCTAGGGTTTCGACGGATATGGTATTTTGATTGATATTTGTGGATTTATCTCTAGTTTAATTGTGTGATAACGTTTATGGAGCTTTGAATTGTTTGCAACTTTATTCACCAGTATATTTAATCGAAACAGGAATATTTTGGTGATTATCTTTGTATTATTTAATTTGGTTTAATTTAGTGATTCTTCTAAGTAATCGAGAGAGCTTTTGAATTGTTGATTAAGCCCAGTTAGGAGAATATGCGAGAGACATTTTCCTAAAGACTAATCCATTAACGTATTCTTGCATATCTTCACAGTATATTAGTTTATTTTGTAGAGTTTATATTTAGTCGAGAGAGGAATCTTTAACCTTACGTTTAAGCGAATCATCGAGCGAATTCGTGAAAATCATTAGAACATTAAAAATGAATTTAAACAGAGTTAGATCCCGAATAGCTATCGTACACCTATCATGTCGCAACACTTAATTCTCATATTGTTTACAACCCGTTAGTTTAACTCTCTTCTATGTGATTAGGTCTAATTACTCGTAATCTTGATTTATTAGCTAATTGTAGCAGTAATCACTCGAAATCAAGTGTTGATCATCCTGAATAGCAAATAAGCCAGAAATGACTCGAACATTATTTAAATCCAGTCCATGTGGAGACGATAATTAAACTTTACTATCTTTGGCTAGCGAGCATCAACTTCAGGTTGTATTTTGTGCTGGTCAAATTTTGATGCCGTTGTCATGGACTAGCAATCAATAGTGTTCAAAATAGTTTTTGGTGCCAATTCAGGAAGTTATTTTATTTTTTTTTATTTTTCTTTTTTTTATTCTTCACGAGTTTCCTTCTCTGTATGCAGGCAACAGATTGACTTCTCTGGTGTATGATTCGATCTTCTTCAAAGAAATTGATTCCATACAATTCAAAGGTGGAAAAAAGTCTGCAACAGTTGAGGAAAGAGAAAGAATTTTTGAGGCAACTTTTAACCCCAGAACATATGGCTAAAAACGGTGAAGACAAGGTAGAATTAGGTGCAAGAGAAGCAGCACAATAAGAAGATGCACGAGTAACAGCTGAGGCAACCCGTAGAGCTGCTGATGAGACCATCAACGATGATGGGGTCGAAGATTCAGTCTAAATCGACCCTTGATTGAAGACCAGTTCGAGAATGTGGTACCCAGACCCGGTAGAGCTTTGGGTGATTATGCCAGACCAGTCTACAATCGGGGACTATCTAGTGTTAGACCTCCGCTAGTAGCCGCAAATAATTTCGAGTTGAAGCAAGGCTTGCTTCAAACTATTCATAACAAATGTATCTTCAGAGGGAAGGTGAATGAGGATCCTAACACTCACTTGATGGATTTTGAGGAAATCATGAACACCTTCCAGTATAACGGAGTGTCGAAAGATGCAGTATACTTGAGGGCATTCCCCTTTTCACTGAAGGATGATGCGAAGCACTGGCTTCGTAGCTTACCGACGAGGTCGATCGGGACATGGAAAGATATCAATAAAAAGTTTCTTGACAAATACTTCTCAGCTGCAAAAATAGTGAAGTTCAGAAGGGAAATTCACAACTTCTGCCAGACGGACACTGAAATAGTTTTCGAGGCTTGGGAAAGATTCAAGGAGATGGTGAGAGGGTGTCAGCATAATGGGATTGAATTGTGGATGCAACTCCAGAACTTTTGGGATTGACTGACACCTCCCTCACGACGGACTCTGAAAACTGCAGTTAGAGGTCCTTTAATGAAGAAGACTCCTGAGGAGATTGTGGCAATTCTTGATGAGCTATCTGAAGATGCTAACCAGTGGCCTGCTGAGAGTAATGATAGAAGAAGGTCAGTTGGGGTTCATCAAGTAGATTCAAACACTGCAGTGCAATCCCAACTAGAAGTCATAGCCAAAGAGATAAGAAAGTTGACCTTAGCCAAAGTCCAGAGCCAACCATCACCAGTTTGTGATTTCTATGGAATGGGTATCCAACGCATGAGTGCCAGGCCGTAGCTGCAGATGAAGTGGTACATGTTATGGGAAGCTTTGATAGAGTCAACTACCGAAGTGGTAATAATTTCAATCCTATGGGACAGATGCACCCAGGCTTTTCTTGGAATTCACTAAGTGGTAGCCTGAACTCATGGCCGCAAAATAACTCTAGACCTCAGGGACAAGGGAGCTCCAGGCTTTCAAAATCAGCAGAGGTAGCAATATCAGTCTCCACAATCTAATCAGTCTAGAATTGAAGATCTAATGGAGGCCTTCATTATCAAGACAGATGAGAGGCTTGACACCCATGGTGCAGCTATAAAAGAACTACGCTCATCTTTTGGAAACCTGGAAAGATAGGTCAAGCAATTAGCTACTCTATTGTCTGAGAGGGTTCCAGGAACACTCCCTGCCAATAGTGAAAAAAATGCAAAAGAGACAATAAATGCAGTGTCTTTGAGGAGTGGGCATGAGTTGAAGGATGTCATAGCAAAGCGAAAGGATGATTCAGTTGAATGATAGGTGAAGATTGTGGAGGAACAGAAAATCAACAACATTCAAGAAGGTGAAGTAAGGATACATGAGGATTTGAAGAAGAGGGGGAAGATTAAAGCTCGGAAAAAAAAAATGATAATTCAACAAGTAATGAGACTGAAGAGAGCAAATTACATGTATGCTCTACCTTTCCCCCAGAAGCAACGAAAAGAGAAGTTGGACAAACAATTCGAGCACTTTCTAGAAGTGTTCAAGCAGATGCATGTGTGAATATACCTTTTATAGAGGTGCTTTAGCAGATGCCAGATTATGACAAATTCATGAAGGAAATATTGTCCAAGAAGCGGAAATTAGTCGGTTGTCAAGCTGACTGCATTGTAGTGCCATCTTTCATGATAAACTCCCTCAAAAATATGGAAATCCAGGGAGTTTTACTATACTTTGCTCTTTAGGAAGTACTAAATTTCAAAAATCTTTCTGTGATTCAAGTGCTTCTATTAATCTTATGATTTGTCTATTTTCAAGAAATTGGAGGGAGAGATTTGAGAGATCAGGTCGGTACCTGCGAACTTGCAGCTGGCGGATCAGACCACAATCATACCTAAAGGAATAGTGGAAGATGTGCTAGTTCGGGGGGACAAATATGTGTTCCCTGTGGACTTCATTGTGGTGAACATGGAGGAGAATAAGGAGGTTCTTCTAATTTTAGGAAAATCCTTCTTGGCTACGGGCAAAGCAATTCTACATATTCAAGAAAGGCAGCTCATGCTCAGAGTGAGGGATGAAAGGCTGATCTTCAAGACGGAAGGAGAAAGGGGGGCCCTGAAAGAGCAAATTGGAAAGAGTGAAGCTGATAAATGTGGGGTGTACCCAAAGAAGGCGAAAATGAAGCTCTCAGCATGGATGTGTGCACTAGGTCGGGCGTGCAAAAGAGATCCCGACTTCGATTGCGATCCCGGCTAGATGAATCAGGGAAGTTTTCTTTACCTCTTGCTTTTTATTTGTATGCTATGGGAACATGCCACAATTTAAAGTATGGAGTGTGGATATAAATATGTAAATGTGTGTTTGTTTTTTCGTTTCTTTTGATTGATTTTTTTTTTGACTTTTTCCGACAATGAATTTCCTCGACTATCTTCTTGAGGGGTTAGAGTCGAAGAAAAAAGTTATTTTATTTTTCTTAGGTAGTGTAATAATTGCCTCTTGATTTTTCTTTGTGACATGGTTCTTTTCCAAGGGTTTTGCTTGTACCCAGTGTAGTTAGTTTTTTTTATTAGGAATAGAGAAGTCTTGTGGTGTGGTGTTAAATAGAGATAACTTGTCTTAACAGTGTTATGCTTTGAGAGCAGTAAGTGCTTTAGTTGTGACGCCTAGGCTCAATTCTTGACTCATGGATATGTACCTTAATTTGTTTGATCTTGACTTTGCTTAACTGCTTTGACTAGAGAGTCGGGATAGATTCGACCTTGAGTGAGTTATGTGCCAATGGTGTGTGTGAGGATTTGTTGATATTCTGTGCATGTCAGTTGATGTATAGAACTTGTCTTGTGTATTTGCAAAGCGAAATAGTAGTCTTGTTCAGTCTAGGAAGTGATACATGCATTTTGGTTGTTGAGCCAATTATATTTTTATGGCTCGCCTAATTGTTGTGTATCCTAGTCAGCCCTTTGAGCCTATAATCCTACTTTGGTAACCACACTGCAAGCCTGATCCACTTTGTTTGAATGTTCATAATGATGTCATGCTTTCCTTTGGCACTCCGGAGAAGCAAATCTTGATTGAACCTATATTTGCTCAATGAATACAATCCGCTCATGGTAAAACTTCATATGGGGTCGATGTACTTTTATCTTCAACGAGTAGTCCAGCATTCAATGCGGGTCGAAGTATCTGGTTGCCGGGTTGGTTAAATGTTGTTAATGAAAATAGTAATTCATTATTTTTAACAATAGGTCCTGGAGACTTTTTGGTTCATCATGCTATTGCTCTTGGTTTAAAAAACTGTTTGAACCTTTTACCTCTCTTGAGCACTTGATTTTGTTATGAGCTTGTGAAAGCTAAAGTTGAGGTATGGTCGAGTTTTTGAGAGGAACTATTGAAAAAGGAGAAAGGTGCATTGTTTGAAAAAATTCTGAGAGCCACTTGTAGGTATTGAAAGGAAAAACAAGAGTGATACTTGGAAAGAAAAAAAATAGAACTTTAAAAAGAAAAAAAATTGATATTTGTGGTAGTTCTCATCATGTTTTTGCTTAAAGAAATTGGGAGCTTGATGTTGTTATATTGTGAAGGTTGGGGTTTGGTTCAACATAAGTGTGGGGTTTGAATTGTTAATGTATATGTATTAAAGTGCTCAGGGAGGTGTAGTCATTGTATCCAAATGTATCCGACCCATCCCGCAGCCTACATTACAACCAAAACAAAGTCCTACTTGATTCTTGACTAAATGAGCTCAATTAGTAGAGTATTATACTACGGGCAAGCCTATGATACATTCTCTGTGGAACATAAATGCTATTTATGAGAGTGAGTGGATTCTTTCTATCTTGGGCTCCTATTTGTTCTTGAATTTTATGGTGTGGAATTACTCTCTATCTTTGGTGTGAGGGCACATAATTTATGAAGGAAAGGTAATGTCTTTGGCCTCTGTGTTAGAGCAAGTAAATGGGTATTTGAAAAATATGTAGTGCTTTTGAGTCAACTCTTGAGGCTAGGATGTTACGGTATGGTGCTTAGTCTACTTTAAATATTCTTGGCATGATAAGTTAGAAGAGTTGCGTGAAAAGGTCCTTCTTCTTTGAAGTGTAGTTTGTTGCTCGAGGACGAGCAATGGTCCAAGTGTGGGGTGTTGATGGTAGGCTAGAAATACGAATTTTTGGCTACTTTGCACCTATTATTTGATACACTTTAATTGTGCTGGAGCTAAAATATGCTCATTGCGTGTTTTTTGTTGTGTAGGTTCAGATTTCGGGTCAAGACGAATTCATAAAGCTAAAAGAGAATTAAAAAAAGAATTTTAAAATCTGAGTAGAAGTTCGAGAGTTAAGTCAAAGGTGTATTAGAAGTGTAAAATTTCAACCCTTCTGAAAAGTGGCACTAACATGTCATGTGTTAGGCCTTGATAAACGATGGAATAACCCATTTTTTGGCTTCTGGCAAGAACAAGGCAGCGTGCGTTTCTTTTGATTAAGCTTCAGAAAAGCTCCACTAACGTGGCTCGCAGTGCGTCGCGATGGGCGGCGCACTAATGTAATTTTTTGCCCAGTTGATTCTAATTCGGCTCAGAGAGGGTATTTTAGTCCAGGTCCATTCATACTCAGTATAAATACATTGTAAAAATACTTTTTTATAGGAGATTCGACCTAGGAGAGTTTTGGAGAACTACCACGGCTTAAAGACACAAGATTTTATGAATGTCTTGCCAACAATCAGTGCAAAAACGAGAGTTTGTATTGTAAAGATGTCTTTCATGTTTTCTATATTCTAAAACTTATTTTTGATGACTTTCTCCATATCTATGGAGTAGTTCTTTCCTTAAGGTTTCGACGGATATGGTATTTTGATTGATATTTATGGATTTAACTCTAGTTTAATTGTGTGATTACATTTATGGAGCTTTGAATTTTTTGCAACTTTATTCACTGGTTTATTTAAGCGAAAGAGAAATATTTTGGTGATTATGTTTGCATTATTTGATTTGGTTTATTGTGATTCTTCTAAGTAATCGAGAGAGCTTTTTGAATTTTTGATTAAACCAAGTTAGGAGAATATTTGAGAGACGTTTTCCTAAAGACTAGTCCACTAACGTATTCTTACATATCTTCATAGTATAGTAGTTTATTTTGTAGAGTTCATATTTAATCGAGAGAGGAATCTTTAACTTTACGTTTAAGCTAATCATCGAGTGAATTCGTGTAAAGAAGTGAATTTAAATATAGTTAGATCCGGAATAGTTATCGTACATATATCCTGTCGCAACCCTTAATTCTCATATTGTTTACAACCCGTTAGTTCAACTCTCTTTCTCTGTAATTAGGTCTAATTACTAGTAATCTTAATTTAGTAGTTAATTATAGTAGTAATCACTCGAAATCAAGTGTTGATCATCCTGACTAGCAAATAAGCCAGAAATTACTCGAACATTATTTAAATCCAATCCCTATGGAGACGATAATTAAACTATACTATCTTTGGCTAGCAGCATCAATTTCATGTTGTGTTTTGCGCTCGTCAATCACTGTCAAGAGTCATATATAAAACTCATTGCGGCATGCAGCCCGATCCCACCATATCAATATCAAATCCTCCCTTATTCCACCGTATCATAATTTATCAATGACAAGTAATACGTACACTACTGTTGCGGTGCGCAACCTGATCCCATTATATCATCATAATCAATATCAAAATTCTTCCTTATTCCACCATATCACAACCGTTGCAGCATGCAACCCGATCCATAAATAGTATTAATAAAAGCAATCAATTCAATAGATCAATTTACAAGAATCGGCACAATTAAGGAATATGAAAGTAAAGCAAAAAAGGAACCACGTACTAATCAACGAAATGCTACAAATAATACAAAAAGCAACAAAACAACCAAGTATGTGACAGTTAAGGTGTACAAGTAAAACAACTAAAGCAAGTAGCAATTAATCATGGTAGGAACAAATATTTCGATACAAGAATAATTAATAACAAGTAACAAATTACAGCATAGAAAGTGATTAAAGCATGTAGCAGATAAGACATGGAATGAGATAATTAATAAATTACTAAAAGGCATGTGATCAATTATTTTAACGGCGTATATACACTCGTCATCTCACATATACGCCATTACACGTAATTCACATAACATATAGTTCAAGGATTCCTAGTTCACTCAAATCAAGGTTAGACCTAACACTTACCTTGCTCCACTACCAAATCAAAGCTCAATTGGGGCCTTTCCTATAAAATTCGCCTCCAAACCGATCGAATCTAACTAAAATCGACTTAATATCAACAAACAATGCTAGAAAAATTTATTACAATAGATAAAGCTAAGATCTTTACACTTTTTCTAAAAAGTCAACAAAAGTCAACCCTGGCCGGCCCGGTCAAAACCCGAGTCCAATGGTAGATTCCGACTACCCATGACCCCACGACTTCATATATGTGATTAGTATCAAAATTCAAGTCCAAATCGAATCTCAAAACTCAAATTTTTCATGTATTTTTCAAAAATTAACAAAGTTTGACAAATTTTCACTTAGATTTTGATGTTAAAATCTAAGATAAGTTGATGGAATATGATTAGAAATGGATTAGAATCACTCACCCAAAATTTATAGATAAAATTCCCTCTTCAAAATCGCCTTCTACCTAGCCTAGGTTCCAAAATATGAAAAATGAGGTTAAAAATCCCGTCTCTCAGCTTTTGTCCAGTCACAAATGTCGCCAATGCGAAGAAGTTATTGCAAATGCGAACTCCCCGCATCTCTGCTGTCATCACAATTGCGATGACTTGTTCGCAAATGCGAACATGGACAGGTCGCAAAAGCGATCAAATGATCGCAAATGCGATTCCTGAGTTCCAGGCCATCTGCTCAATTGCAAACAAAATGTTTGCAAATGCGATCATCAGAGACTTGGCCATTTGTCCCCTAATCTCGCAATTGCGAGACCTGCACACCAGGTCACTCCATCAACTTTCAAGCTCTCTGAAACGCGTCTGAAACTCACCCGAGCCCTCAGGACTCCAAACCAAACATTCACACAAGTCTAAAAACATAATACAAACTCACGCGATCATAACACCAAAAGCACACCTAGAACTACAAATCAGACATCAAAATGTATGAAAATTTTCAAATAACTCAAGAACATGCAATTTTACAACCGGACGTTCGAATCACGTCAAATCAACTCCGTTTTGCATCAAATTTTGCAGACAAATCATAAATAGTGAAATGAACCTATTCCAAGTTTCGGAATCGAAATCCGAACCCGGTAGCAACAAAGTCAACCTACGGTCAAATTTAGGAGTTCTTTAAACCTTCAAATTACTAGTTTTCAACAAAACACGTTAATTCAAATTAGGGACTTCTGAATTCGATTTCGGGCATACGCCCAAGTCCAAAATCACGATCCGGACCCACCGGGACCGTCAAAACACGATCCGAATCCGTTTACACAAAATGTTGACCGTGATCAACTCAAATGAGTTTTAAGGCAAAATTTCACATTTTTTTTAAATTTTCCACATAAAAGCTTTCCGGAAAAAGACACAGACTGCGTACTTAAATCGAGAAACACTAAACGGAACTAGTCGAGATCTCGGAACACGTAAATAAAGGTTAAAAATCAAAATGACCTATCGAATCATCACAATTGGTCCCACCTGCATATACATAATATTAAACCAAGTGAAACTTTTCAAAATGCAGTTTAACGGGAAGGAGTGCTCATACACATAACATTAAATGGAAGTTACAACAATTTTATTGATTAAAATGACATGAATGTCAGAATTCCTATACTACACAGCAGGATTATTTTCTACAAGCACCAGAGCTCTTATTTCCAGACTTGTATCCTCGGAACCACCTGTTTAACAGTGTTAAAAGGGTGACTGAACAAGGCACCAAAAGAGTGTTGCGTCTTGCTTCAAATGACATCTAGCACTAATGATGACATGAACTACTACAATTTTACAACTACCCCACTTGGGTAGGGAGATGATTGGCTTAAAGAATGGTATGCCCACTGGCCTCTGTGGTGGCACTACTAGAAAATAGACCTATCGCAACAGTTATATAGCAAAGGTTATGTAAACGTTGCAATAAAATATTTATGACAACGGTTACAACCGTCACAGTATCCTCTCAGACCTAATAAGATAGGTAATAGAATAAACCGTTGCATTAGGGCAAGAACCGTCGCAGTAGATTTATGTGTCGTGACGGTTTCCTTAACCACTGCAATAGATGCATCTTTGGCAACGGTTCCTAAAAAAAAGCTACTGGGACAGTTTTGCTTTCCCTCCCTATTTTCCCTCTTTTAACTTTATCGCGTCCTTTTTTTTTTTTTTTTTGAGACAAAGCGCTTCGAAGGAAAAACAAAAAGAAAACCAAAAAGTCCTGACAAAGATACAAAGAAGAAAAAGCCTAAAGTTTGATACAAGCCGTCCTAACCGATCGAGATAGTTGCTGCCGTCAACATAAAAGATTACCTTCAAAAATGTCTTGTGGGAAACTCCAACAGATCTTTTAAGATGTTCTTTTCTCTTTATCTCTCTCTTTCTTCCACGTTGATACATTGATTTTTCTCCTTACTTCTTTGCTCTCATTCATCGACAGAGAGCTTCTTGAGGCCTTTCCAGTTTGTATACTTATTCATTAATTTATTTATTTTGCAAGTAAAACACAAATTGGGAATAAATTGTTGAGGTAGCTGCTTTATTTTTATCATCTTCAAGGTGCAATTGGATTTGTTTTAGTGCTGATATTAGTGATTTTTTGTTCACTTTTATTGATACTCGTAGTATATAATTAAAAGGCTTTGCCTTTGTTACTGTGAGACAAAGCCGTAATAATTGGTACCCGCAACTTGCTTTTTGATTCCTGCATACACTAAAGTGAGATGTTGTGAATTGATTTCGTTGCTTTAAACAAGGCTTTTTGATGTGGAAGTAATCTTATTTATTTTGTTACTTTAAATACAGTTTTTGACGTGGAAGTAGTCCTTTTGAGTTTCAGCTTTGAGAGAGGCTCGGTGGAGACTTTTCTTTTGTCACTTGGTTATATGAGATTTTTCTATGGTGGGTGATGGGTCTTCCATCATTATTTTGTAGGATGAGATTTGCTTTCGGGGGTGGGGTGAGGAGTGTATTTTCTGCCTCATTATCTTTTTGTGAGAATGAGGGAATTGTATTATAAAACTAGCACTAAGGAAGTGGTGCAGTATTTATAAGTGAACAAACAAAAAATCCCTTTTCAGTCTTACATGGAGTTTAAGGGGCTAAGTTGTTCTACTTCATTATCATTGAAAGGTTTGCAATGTTCCAGCACCATGAGACTGTTTCAATCTCTAATTTAAGTTGTGAGAATTTTCTAGGATAATGGAATTTGCAACAGTATTCTAGCACAATGACTTTGAATTTCCATTTTGACTTGTGTGATTTTGTTCTTCAATTCTTTCAGTTATGAATTTTACTTAGAAGGTCAATTCCAAGTCTCAATCTTATCCTATATTCTATCCTAGGTAGACTTGTGTCTCTCACTTTTTATCCCTTAGTACAGTCGTAAACCTTGTTAATGGTACTGATATATTGTCTTTTTTTTCGTCTTCTTGAGCCGATCTGCCGATGTTCTTTCGAAAACTGCCTCTCTACTCCCTCGGGGCAAGAGTAAGGTTTGCATACACTCTATCCTCCACAGACTCCACGAGTGAGATTTTACCTCGTCGCTGTTGTTGTTGTTGAAACGGGGTCTCAAAGCTGATGCATATTTTGCCCAAAAATTATGTGTATTTTCCCAAAATTAGTGAGGCGAGTATGAAGAATACTATGTATCTGGAGAACATCTTATGTTTTGAAACTGCGACATAGAGATGAATTGTTTATTCTGCTGAAATCAAGAAGTGTATTTGACAATTGATAATTTGACATCAAAATATATGCCTCACAAAAAAGATTACATTTAGATATAGCTTTTCTCCATTCTACTTTTTGAGTATTTTCTGATAGTTGGAGAGATTGGAGTAGTATTGATTTATCAAGATTATAATTATGAGAAAATGAAGTCCTACAAAGAACAGGGATTACAAAGTTACTTGAGAAAAGTGTAATATAGGAAAACAGGTGTGGATATTATTTGATTTCTACTTAATTTAAGTGATAGTAGCAGAATTGAGCTTGAGCAGATATCACAAAGTTAGATATTATATGCTGTGTAGTAGACATTGAAGAGAACTCTCATGGCATCAATTAATGGTGAACTAACAAGTTGTGCTATTGCTGAAAGTAAAATAAAAGTCCACCAAATTATTCAAAATATGAAAAACTCATCCCATAATTTGTAGCTACCATATTTAGTGACTTGGTTCTTTTTATTTATATCTTGTTCTGTGAGAGAGTGCTGCCAAAATCTCATAATATAAAAATTTAGCTAGTTGTATTAAGTATTTCAGTTCATTCAAAAAAAAATTAACAGGGAGGTCTTCCCTTTAAGTAGTTGTCAGATTTGCTTGTTTTTTCTTTATGTTTTCTATTTAATAAGTTTTCCGATCGAACAAAAATAATTAGATTTGTCCAATACAGAAACAGAAATCATATTTTGTCTGAAAGACGGTGCAACAAAAGTTTCATTCAAATCCAAATAAAAATCAATTCTTAACCATAATCTAAAAGTTCCAATTGCTTCAACTTTCATCGACTTGTCGTCACCAAAATCTTTCACCATCATTAGGCTTTCGGCAATTCAGGTAACCATGCATAGACGCACTGATATGAGTTGTCGCACCGAAATCTAACCATCACGCGTGTCATGGTACTGAAATCAAATTAACCTTAGAACAAACAAAACTAAAAAGAATATCCTTCTTCTGATGACTTTCAGCTTCATTGAAGAAACAACTATCCCTAGTTAATTCCTTATGTTGCTTCTTTTCTGTTGTTGTAATCACAACTTTCTTATTCTTTCTGCACCACATTGAATTCCAATTTTGCAAAAGTGTATGATTCTTCGCATTTTCATTCTTGACAAATTCGTTTTCAATTTTGGTCATGAATTCCTTTGCATTCGTAGTCTTTCATACATAGTGCCCCCGAATGCCTTTAGAATTGAATTGATATTTACAGTAATATTGGCAGAAGTAATTTTAACTGAATCAAGAGAACAATAAACAACGAAATAAGCTTACATCGTATTAAAACCAAAATGAAAATAAATTCGAATAAAGGTAAATCTCATCTCAAGGTACCGATCACTCTATTAATATTTCATTTTTGGAAAAATTATTAACTTGTAAGTCGTATTTTGGTGTAGTAATCAAACATTGATAATAAAAAAACATGTCGAATAATAAATCTTCCTTTTGGCCGATAAATTATTCACACGTAAAAATCATATAATCATCACGTGTTTATTACCACAAAACTGCACATGTATGCTGTTGAACATTGACCTTCCTTTAGGTAGATCCATACTCACATAGGTTACAAGAACAAAACTTTTTATATTCTAAAATAAATATATTTCCATTAGATAGGTCACTTTGGCAACATCTAACTTCAATTTATTCATCTCAAAATATACACACTTGTACCGATATTCAAATATAAGTTCTTCAAACCGAAACATATAATTATTTTGAGTCAAATAAATTATAGTGGGCCCGGAATATGTCTAAGATTGCTGCCAGTATCTATTATTTATAAGTAAAAATAGCACGGGCTAGCCAGTTTTTTGGACTGGCAATTGAAAAATAGCCAGTGTTTGCAAAGTCATTGAAAAATAGCCATTATTTTGCTGCAATACAGACCAGTCCAGCATAATATACTGGAGATTGGTGCACCCGTGTATGAACTTCCAGCATATTATGCCGGAACTCCAATACGCGGAAAGTTCCAGTATATTATGCTGGAGTTCCAGTATATTTCCAGTATAAATATACTGGAACTCCAGTATATTATACTGGAATATTTTTCGATTTTTGAATAGTATTTTCGTTCAGATTTATCTTTATATGAAAAGTGGCTAAATTTCGATTATTTTTTAAACTGTGACTATTTTTCACTTACCACTTATAAATCTGGCTATTTTTGAATTTCTCCTTGGAGACAAAATAATAATAGTAACCAAGCAAAGAACCCTAATAGCAATCTTTCTGGCGGCACCCAAACTCCAAACGATACTATATTCATAGCTCAAATTAAAACCTCAATATAAATGAATATGAATCCATAAACCATCAGAATCAATGTAACCGCATTAACAATTAATTTGTTTTACAAACCTAACAGATGCTTTTAAACGGAACTGCAGATCTTCTATTCTGAAGGCGGCAATTGGAAAAGGAATTTAATCACAATCCTTAGAATTGCAGGTAACAAAATTTTGACAGAAACTTTGAGTCGCAAGAATGTCGCTTTAATTAACAAATAACCAGACAAAAGCTTTCTGGCCGTAATACTTCATCCAAATACGTTTTCTAAAGAAGGTTTCTCAATGATTTAACGTGATTCATGCTTCTGATATCAATTGTTAGAACTAAATTATTTTAAGATGAATAGCGTCATTTTTTATCCAACACATATCACGTCAAATCATCAAGAACAAATATTAGATGTGGAAGCGTACCTGAATCCATGAGTGCCACGGAGATTACAGGATCTTTCGGTCGTCTTCCAAATCAAGACGTAACCTATTCTTCTATTTCATGGGATGTTAGAAAGAAAACTCATGCACAAGTTTATGTATTTCTAATTTAGCCCATCATTAAACTAGAAATAAGATCCAGGTATCCACACATAAGACCCCATACTTTATAAAGTTTTCTTGCGGCTCATTTAACTTTAAACCTTAATATATCACTTTAATTTATGCCAACTTTAGTGATAGTAACCAACACACAATTATTCTTAATACAATTTATGTGCAAGTCCATCAATTCTAACAGTTCCTATTCATGCTAACATATGCATGCCACTATGTGAATTACATATTAATATTAAATTATGCTCTTATACTGTTTCGCATATATAATAACATATATTGGAATATATACATAATTGATGTAATGTAAGGTCAATTATTTTCTCATTATTATTTACAACACTAAAGCTTTGTGTTGAGAAAGGAGTACTAAAAGCTTATAGAGTATTGTTATCTATCTCATACATTATAGTAGAGCCAAATAATAATCGAATAACCAAAAAAATATTGAAAAAAAATTACTTCTTGATAGAATATTTATTGTATAGTGTAATTAGTACATGGGCGATGAATCATCTTGACGTGAGATCTTTAGCATTATTTTTTTAAAATTTTTTAACTCTATGAGTAAACATTATGCATGGTGAAATATTTTACTCGATATTGGAGTTTTTATTTATTTCAAACTATCCAACCAGATTGTGTTCCTGACTCGATGGAGGGTTTGGTAGGACCCCTACCTTATTTATTGATATACCAAAAGTACAAAGCGGGGACATAAAATTAAAAAATCAAAAAAAACACTAAAAGGACCCGATACAATATGATTACAGTATTGCAGCAAACAATGCTATAACTAATATCAAGTCATGGGAGGGGAGGATTGTTGTGAAGATTTGACCTCCCCTTAGAAGTTATTTAAGGAGGCTCATTGTGCCATCCTCAGTGCTTGCCCTTTTTGAATTCGAAGGAGGCCAACTGAAGTTTTTCCATTCTTAGCGGCCTTCTTGAGTTCTCTTGTAGGTCCTCCTATGTGAGGAAGATTCTCTCATTGTCCATTGTAGTAGCCAACTTTGCTAGAGTCTGCTACTGCATTAGCTTCCCTGTAGCGGTGTTTTATGTGGAACCGTTTCTCAAGCATCTTCTTTTGCACCTCCTCTACAGCTCTTCGTTTAGCTTCCAGGGAGGTCTAACCTGTCCTTGAATCATCTTCACAACTACTGTCATGGGCGGCTTTCCAGCCTCGCCCCATGACCCCTTGGACGCGCCCCGTGGCGTCCTGGCAAGCCTCTCAAAGCCTAGCGCCACGGTCGGCCCCGTGGTCTTGGCAGCGCCAAGTGACAAGCGCGCATGTGCTTCTGTCGCCCCACCAACACTCCTTGCCGGCGCCCAGCGGCTTGCGAGTGTCAACAATGCTGCGTGCACAGACAATGCCGCGCAGACAAGCCAATGCCGCGCGCATCCATCATGATCCAAGCACAAGCGCCAGCGCCCAGCCTCAGGCCAGCATCAATAGTGCCGTGCGCGCCGACAGCAACGCGCACACAGACCCTGATCCTCAAGACAAAGTTGCTGCCATCGGACTTGGTTCTACATCATAGAAGACTAAGTCCTTCTCATTGTAAATATAGAATAGATTTACTTGTTTTATATTCATTGTGCTCCTAGAGCTTTCTTAGGTCTACTCCTGTAATTTTGGTTTATTTATTTTAAGCATTATTAGGGGGGTATCAGCATTCAAACATTCAAACAAGCAATCATTTCTCTGTACTGGTGTCTCGCCCCCTCGACACCGCATTAGCTTTGTAATAGCTTTCAGCATTTTCTATACAATCAGCATTGATCATCAACTACTGCTTTCAATTCTCTCGTTGCCTACGATATTGGTTTTCCCGCACGGCACTGACAATCTAGTCTAGCGTGCGGAGGGACCTCAGTTGGTGGACGGCAATCGTACTGACATCGATTGCCTAGCCTTACGTCGCCCTTCCAAAGAAGCTCAGGAAGGCACCGCGTAACACTACTTGTGAGTCCATTTCTAGCGTGAGTTGTAGAGGTTGTTGTTAGTAATACTAATTAATTTCACAGACAGCGGCCTGCAGTTTACAAAGAATGTTAGTTGAGAATTGCATAGATTTGGCAAACTCCATAATCAAGTCCCCATTCCCTTCCTAACAATCCCCCATATTCCTACTCGTCCGCTTGTTGCTACAAAATTTCATCGGTATTAATCTTTCAGGTATTTCCTAGAGGCATCTCCCAACACACCAAAATACTAGTGATCCTAGGCTTATAAGTTTCTGCTATGTGACAAATATTGTCCCTACTCTAGTTGATGTCCTTGGAAGTCTCAAATATTGTCACAACTCCATAATCTCCCAGCACACCAAACTCGATAATGGAATTACTATCTGAAAAAGGACAAAACATGAGAAGGGAGATAATAATTACAAATAGAAGATAAGTTTAAAGTACACAAGTTCTTATGAAAATTGTTCATTTAATTTACTATGTAGATAAGTAAATATAATGTAAATTATGCAATTTCTAATTTCAAAATGTAGGTTGGATCATACAATAATTACTTTATCATGAGTTTTTGCTAAAATAACTATGAAATTCTTTAAAAAATGAAAGATCATAAACCCATCAACCACACCATTCAAAAAACACCTAAATTGATAATGCATATGTATTTTTGCACATATCAAAACTTTACTTTTGATAATAATATTTGTCACACTCCTTTTTTACCCCAAAAAGATATGTATGTTATGAATTGTATGGGTTAAAAGAGTTTTTCCATTTGAAGTGACATTTTGGATTAGAAATTATTTAATTGTTCAGAGTCGCCACTTGAAATTTGATTTTTGGGTGTTACAAGTCACATTTTATTTGAATCCCTATTCAAAGGATGATTTGACTCTTTTAGTATTGGTCTACGAAAATAAAGTCCGGGTAAGGAATTCTGTTGGCCGGGGAGAAGGTGTAACGCATTCCCCGAGTCCCGTAGTTCTAGCACGGTCGCTTTTATTGACTAAATTTTGGCTTAACTAAATTTTATATATTATTGTGGTGGTAGGAAATTTTATGCATTTTTTGCCTTAAACCGCTTTTAATTGCTTGATTATTCGTACTTATGGGATTATCTTCAAATGAGTCACGCGTACATGTACTCATTTTGTTTGGCGCGTTAAAAATCATGTCACGCGTGCGTGTACACAATTACTAATACTTTAATTATTACTAAGATTGTTTCGCCCAAAGTTGCGTGAACGCATACCTTGGTTTTAATTTTGGAACTCGTAATTATGTCACGCGAACGTATACATAATCACGATAATTTAATTAATTAAGAGCGTGCCTAAAACATACTATTGTATTCATGAATTAATCCTAAAACTAATTTCGTATTATTGTGAGGCAAGGAGTTATGGAGCAATAGAGAGAATGAACCAACTTTTGCTCTTATTAAACTGGGCGTGATAGAAATTATTTTGACCCTAATAACTTAAAATTAATCATAGCGTAATTAACCTTTTAAGATCAACTAAACAATAGGCTCAGTTGCTTTCAAATTTGCATCTCTAGCCCAACAAGTAACTTAGCTAACAGTCTTCTTAATTCATGCTTCCGTAGCCTAATGACTTGGTCCCAACAAATGGAACTAAAGTAGTCTACTTTAAGCCTCATTCTTTGATATTACCCAAAATATTTGTTCTCCAAAATGTGCTTCTCTAATTCCACCTACGGCCCATTTGAACCCAACCAAACCAAGACCCACGTTATTATCAATAAATTTGATTATGATAGTCGAAAACCCAAATTAAATCTATCCAATTAACAGATAAAATCCCAAACTTAAAACCAATATTAACATGGGGTTTAACTTATTACGAAAATTGTCCGTGTTTATGAATTTATCCGACCTAAACACAGTTTATCTATAAAATCTATACATTTGTATAAGCTAGAATCCTTTCTGCGATAGTCTTCCTTATTTAGGCATGAGATTTTTGGGATCGCTTAGAGATTTTACTGACACAATCCTCGCACCAATTATGAAGGCAACATATTCGTAGAATCTTTCTATTACGCAGATTTTCACTGGTTATCATATCATCCTTCTATTCTCTATTTTTTTGTGGTTTCCTTTGGTTTTCCATAAACAATGATTTTGAACAATTCAATTGTAAACAATTAGCTATAATCAAATTTAATTTCGGGACATAATGTCAAAATTAGCGATTATGCTTCAGCTCAATAGGTGGTGGGATAGCGTTGGGAGATACAAAGATTTTGATGTTGACAGAATTGTAGTTAATGACGATTTAAATTATAGTCAATTGATTCCGCAATTGCAGAGCATCTAATGATCGATACCTCCGCAAAAATCATCGAAATCAAATATACGGTCAATGAACGTTGTCCTCCAATGGAAATTCTGAGCGATATGGGAGTGCGAGTGTATATGGAGGAGCAAAAACTAAGGAATATATCCGTTGTGTATAACAGCGCGTGATTTCAATTTGGAATGCAGTATGTCGAGTGCAAGCACAATAGCATGTTTGCTCTGTTTTTTCAGTGCTGATATTTTTTCAACTTCAAGTGTTTTACAATTTTTCTACATATTATCAACATTTGTTAATTCAACTATTTTGTCTCTACAAGCATTATTTCAAATACTGAACACACGAATATACAGAGGTCTGAATTGCTATTCTTTTAATTGAGTGCAGGTTCTTCTGATTATCATAATACTAACATGGTACAATTTTCAAGCAATTATAACACAATTAGAGAAGTATCAGGAACAATGAAGTTGATTGATATGCAAACATCTCCGGCAATTGTGGAATTTGAAAGTATCATCATAACAGAACATATGCCAAATGTAATTGAAGTTGGCCAAGTTTACCAAGACAAACAAACAATTATCAGTGTAATGAAGCATTATTCTGTCATGAATAAGTTTCAATTTAGGGTGAAAAGGTCTAGTGCAAGAAGGTATGAACATTTTATTTGTCATTCATATTGTGGATAAGTTGTAGTTTTTTTGTATATAAATTGTTTAAGATATTTTTTTGTGCATAAACAGCCTCGTATTTTGTAGCTACAATTTCCATAATATTTTTTAAATTATTTTTATTCTGTAGCTACTGCCTCGTATGTGTTGGTGACAATTGTACGTGGCACTTCAAGTCCACCATCATAAATGAATCAACATTGTTCAAGGTTCAAAAATTCAATAGCTTGCACACATGCTCTTTGACAGACAACACATACATACAACGGAAACCAACTGCCATGGTAGTTGGCAGCATGGTGATGTCAAAATATGCAGATCCTAAGACAATATACACACCAAAAGACATACAAACTGACATGTTGTCGGATCATGGTTTGAACTTAACATACATGCAAGCTTGGAGAGCAAAGGAAAAGGCTTTGGAATTTTTGAGAGGCCATCTTGCTTATTCCTACAGCCGATTGCCGAGTTATTTGTATATTCTGGAGAAGACTTATTGGGGTCGATAGTGAAATTGCAGAAGACCGAAGATGACTGTTTCTTGTATGTATTTGTTGCACTTAGTACGTCCATCAAGGGTTGGGAGAATTGTAGGCCAGTTGTAGTAGTTGATGGGACCTTCTTGAAGTTGGCATATAGGGGAATCATGCTAACAGCTAGCACAATGGATGCAGCAGGTAATGTTGATAAATTGTAAAATATTATTATAAAGTTATTTTTGAGATTTTGTTTTATATTCTTAAGTTTTATTACAGAAATTGAATTTTTTTTTTGCCACCTGTATGATAGGTAGCATATTACCACTAGTGTACGCCGTTTTTTATTCAGAAAATGACGTATCATGGAGGTGATTTTTTGAGCAACTCAAACATGCATATGGAGAAAAATTAAATATGTGTGTTGTTTCGGACCGGAATGAGAGTATCTTGAAGAAAACATCTACTGTTTATACCGACATGCCACATTATGCTTGCATGTGGCATATTTGGACAAATGAAAGGTCAAAGTTCAAGAAGGGTCATCTAAAGTTAAGAAAATTGTACTTTGCCACGGCATGATCATACACGCTTGATGAATTTAATAAAAGAATGTCAAAGATTCAAGAGATCGACACACATGTTAAAGCATACATATACGGTATTGGCTATCACGGATGGTCTCGGGTACATGCTACAATGAACAGAACATGGACGATGACATTAAACATTACAGAGTCATTGAATGCAGTAACCAACGATGCAAGAGAACTGCCCGTAGTAGAACTATAGAGTACATGAGGACTCTTCTTGAACGTTGGACTAATGAAAAGTTCTTGATTGTAAAGGGTACATTCACATACCTTGGGAAAAAATACAACAAAGAGTTGGAGGACAACAGGACATTATCACAGAAGATGAGAGTAAGCTATAGCCAATAACATCAGATCATTGATTCCATCAAACTAAATATATACTATTAATTGTAGAAAAGTTATTGTATAATTGTAGTTATTTTGTTTTGTATTTGTTACTGACAACTTGTCGTGTATTTGTAATGAAATTGTAGGTGAGGGCTTCAACAGATTACATCCATACTATGATAGATGGTGTGAAGCACTTCATTGTTTGCCTTCAAAACAAGAGATGTAGTTATGGACAACTCCAGCTTGATGAACTTCCTTGTGCACATGCTTTGGCGGCTTTGAGGCACAGGAACGAGTCTTATGAAAATTATTGTTCTTCTTATTATACGAGGGAGAGCCTTATGCAGACTTATGAAATACCAATAGACCCACTGCCTGATGAAAGCAAATGGAATGTGCCACAGCATATAGTTGAAGAAGTTGTAAAGCCACCTACCGGGAAAAAGGCAGCCAGAAAGACCTCAAAAATAAAGATACAAACTATTTGATGAAGTGAATGCAAAAAAGTACAAGGTTTCATGTGGCAACTACGGAGTAGAAGGGCATAACAAAAGATCTTGTAGGAATGTTCCAAAAAGGAAATAAAAATTGATACAGTTTAAAGTTTTTTTTTTACTTAGTACTATTGATGATAATCTGTCCGTTAAGACATGAACTTGTATTTGTTCTGTTCTAGAGAATAATAGTTGTGGTGTAAATGAGTTGCTAATTTGAATAAATGTTGTCTCATAGAATGAATGCTTGTTAAACAGATTTCAACTCTTAATGCAATTGGTTTGTAGTTGTTTTGTTCAAATGCAGGGTTTATTTATTGCTTTAAGATTTTAATGACAACACAACTAAATTGAATAAATTATGTATTTTTGTACATTAGTTATAGAAATAATTGTAGTTATGCTGTAAATAAATTATATAGTACGAAAATCGAGATCAAGTACTAAAAACTTTCAACCAGAAAAAAAAAAACCACAGATGTTGTATATTCTATGTATTAGAATTCTGGACAAAAAAATAACACAAAAAGCAAAACAACTATAGCACAAATCTGCTACAAATAAATTGCAATTGACTCCTTCCTAATAAACAATTTGTCTACAACTTTACTACAATCCAGCTACAGCTAAACACTTTAACTATAATTTTTCTACTGAATAGGGCAACTAATTCTTCTTTTTCCGAATTTGTGTTCTCTCGTTCACGGCTGGTGCCCTTTTTCTTCTTGCTAATCTTCCAGTCACCTCACTTTCACTAATTTCACCAAGCTCTTGCTTTTTCCAAGCATAATCCCAAAGGAGCGCTCCATAGCGTCGTCGGTGTTGATCAATATCATAAAGGTCTTCCTTTGAAATCGATAGCTCTCCAATGCTGACATATTCTGCAAATGCCTTCACGTATACACCACAGTCACTGTAAAAAATAATGAAGGAAAAGTTTTGGCATTCATTGTAAAATACAATTAATTAAATAGATAGAAGGAAAGCAGCACATACAGTGATCCTTCTTTTTGCTGGAGTATCTCACCGACCAACCACTGAATGTCACGAGGATCAATAACACCTTTTTCAATGTATGCCTTTGTGTTCTTGTAGTTGATGTCTAGACGCTTGCCATAGAAGTCGGTGCATGACAAGTAGAGAGGGATGGGATCATAGTAACAAACTTGTTGACAACAGATTCAACAAGTTTGTGATTTCGTAAACAGACCATAGAATCATAAACATATAGAACCCTATCGGCGATGTCAAACACAGCCAACAACCAATAAAATTTCTCCACAATATTTATTGGTATAATCACAAAATCAACTTTGCCCCATGCAACATTTGCAAGTAATCGGCACCCCAATATGTATTCTGCCACGACGTCCTGGGGTTTGACAACAGCAAGCTTCTTATCGACAGGAGCATTAATATACCTCTCATAAATTTATAAACCGTATTTTGTTTGTAGGACCATGCTTTCCTCTCTTCCTCAAATAGTATAAAATAACATCAACGTGCTGCAAAAAAAAAACAGATTTGATTATTTCTCAATGTTTCATACAATTTAACTACAATTTTCAAACAAAAAATCTACATATTTCTAAATAACAGAATAGTACAGCTAATCATTAAATTATGCCAAGGTATGTGTATACCGTGTTGTTGAGTACTTTCCCCGGACGTGTCAAAGTATAAAACCAGTCTTTTTTATCAACTTTCTCCACTCCAAGATCAAATCACGGGTTGAGCTGGTTATCTTTTAAAGTATAAGGCGCCTTCCTCCTATTTAGAGACATATCAAGTACAATTATTATGTAGTTTCAGTTTGAAATCTATAAATTATATGCACTCTATAATATGAAAAAAATGTATAATCTAACCTTTTTGAAACCGAGTCGGTACCTAAATATAACCACTTATTGAATTCTTTCAACAAGTCAGGATCAATATCGTCTCCAATAACCCCAGTAAATGGGTGCTTGATGTTGAAAATTGTAGGAGGTCCAACAGAAGTGCTTCCTCCAAAATTGAGATAAGGGAGAAAGGGGGATCTGGCATGCTTTCCGGGAACCCTTGTTCTTCCCTGATGCACAGGTGTTGTTTCATCTTCATTTACCTCTCCGAACTTAACAATTTTTGAGAAGTTCTCTGGAAGCTCAAAATCATCAAGTGTTACTGTCCTTTTTTCAGATTTGGAGTCATTATCTGAATCACCTACATTGATGTAGTCGGCTGGTTCACCTACAATATTTAAAACAAAAGAACAATATTGTATGTTGGTTGCATTAGTTCTTTTGGGAAGATGAAACTTATATGAAAGTTGTTATTTTTTTCCTACAATTATATTGTAACATATAATACCAGTGAAATCTTCATTGCAATCGTCTCCTTTTTGTATATTATTTGCTTGTTGAATGGGAGATTGCCAAGGCACAGTCTCCTTGTCCTCGTTCTCCTTCTATGCCAAGTTTTGCATCCTATTTTGAAGAGTCCACATGCATTGTTTCCTTCTCTGTTACAAAAAATGTGTACAACTTAATAAAATTGTAGATCATTTGAAATTAACATAAACTACACTATAGATAAATTGTAGTATAATTGAAGTTAATTTGTTTAAATGTTGTTCTGTGGCTCTGATGTAATATATATTATGCAATATGTAGATAAATTGTAGTTTAATTGAAGTTAATATGTAGATAAAATCATACCTGCAATTTTTTCCTCTAATGCTCCTATAAATTGGGAAGATAAGTCAAAACCTACAAGAAAATTCTCCTCATTTTGAATGTTAGACATGTGCCCTGTATCTAAGAGAACAATTGAAAATATAATGTAGATTATTTATTTATATTTATTGGTAATTTACGCTATATGTAGATATATTGTAAATATAATGTAGATTAGTTGTCATCAAATTGTGTTATAATTGTTAAAAAAATATTTTACTGCTGCTGGTCAACACTGGTTTAGCACTACAGTCCAGATTCTGTTATTTGTTTTTTTCCTTGTATTGCTCATAATTTTTCATAGAACTACCAGTAAACTGCACTGGGAATTTGTTAGGCTATGTACTTTATGAATACTTTATAAACATAAACATGGTAAAAATTGTTGTCCAAAATGAATATATTTCGAATGAAACCTTAGCATCAATTGCCTGTAACACAGACTTGATGGAATCATTGAGTAGCAATCGAATGCTACCTAGTTCTTCAAAAACCTAAAGAACGAAATATATATATATATATATATATATATATATATATATATATATATATATATATATATATATGTAAAGAAGACAAAATCAAGAATTAGGTATACCTGTTTCTTGAAGGCTCCAACGTCTGAACCGACCTACATATTAAAATAGAAGGAGTTAAAGAAATGATTTGCATACCATAAATTAAAGAAACCAGCTAGGATTATCTTAATTGGTTACCTTATCAACATCTTTTCTTAATTTTTATAATTGTTTCACAATATCTTTGTTGTCATCTATTCCCATTGCCTGCTTATGTCCAAATGGAGATGGAGATGGAGCATCTGTCGGATGCTCGGCCTTTGTTTCAGCTTCTTTAAGGATGTATTCAACTTTGTTTGGCAAATTCATTCTTGAAAGCTCTTCAGGGGCTTCAAGCATGTTGGTGAACTGAGAGAACCTAGTCATAATATGTATAAAATGCGTAGATAGCATTAAATTGTCTGTCCAGAAGTGAAAAACATTTACCTTGATCATGATGGTTTGATCATTCTATCTTCCAAAGAAGATATCCATATCTTGTCCTTACTAGCTATCCAGTTAAGTATGCGGGGATCAAATTACAAACCCTTGTAGCCATATCAGTGTTGACTGTAGAGCAACACTCATACAACCATATTTGCATAGCGAGTGCAAAACCTCGAATGAGATAAAAATGCACAGAAGGGTTGAGCTTGTGCCTAACGGACTGAAGCAATTGTGTATAAGCTTCGATACCCCATGCGAAATTTGTATACTGCCCCAAGTCCACCAAGTAGAACCTAAAATGGTCTATCAAACCATTATCTTTCTCTGAAGGACAAAGGAAGAATTCTATCAGATAGAGAATACACAGCTTGACTACATCCTCATCGTTCACCCAACTACGGCTGGTTACAATTTGTTTCAAGTATTACTTCTCAACTTTTTCCTTGCTCGAAAAATAGCTCCTCATTATTTTACTGTCATACTTAGGTGTGTAACCAAGTCTGTTACTTCTGTGACACATCTAAGGCCAGTGATGAGAGCAAACTCCCTCAACCAAAAGTTCAGCCTCTCACCCTTTATCTCTGTTGTAAAAAAATCATATCCGGATGCATTCAATTCATACTTCATGAGAAGATGAATTGCCTAATTTTGGATACATATTTTGGACAGGAAAATAAAATGCCCAAAACATGTCTTCTTAAACAACTTTAACCCATTTTCAGACAATAATACATTGATTTGGCAAGGAACAGCAGGGTCGGATAATGTCTGGAACCTAGTGATGCCATAATCAACATCACGTGGTGCAAAAAATATTCGATTCTGCACCAAATGAACAGTAAGTTAAAAAAGACTTGTTTAAATATCAAAAACAAAATAAATACAATTCTATTACAATTTAGCTACAATCAGAAAGACATAAATACCTTGCATACAAATAAGTTACAAAATTAGTAAACATATATAACAACTGACTATTGAAGCTACAAATTATGTTTAGAGCAGGAAATTAAAAATTAACAACAAGACATAACATATTCAATTTGTTTACAGAAAATGAAGCTAACATCTACAAATAGAGCAACTAATAACCAACAAAACCAACTAAATAAGGTAGTAAATCCCCTAACAATATGATTTATGGTAATAGGATATAAATGTTCGATTCTGCACCAAATGAAATAGTAAGTTAAAAAAGACTTGTTTGAAGACCAAAAAATAAAATAAATACAGTTCTACTACAGTTTAGCTACAATCAGAAAGACATAAATACCTTGCATACAAGTAAGTTACTAAATTAGTAAACATATATAAAAATTGACTACATTGAAGCTACAAATTATGTTTATAGCAAGAAATTAGAAAGTAACAACTACACATAATATATACAATTTGTTTATAGAAAATGAAACTAACATCTACAAAATAGAGCAAATAATAACTAATAAACCAAACTAAATCATGTAGTACATTTTCTAACAAAATATTTGCGAATAATTTACAAGAAATCTACAATTTCGAGGGAAATGTAGAAAATTTGATAACCAACAACAAATATACATAATGCAGACAAAACTGTATACAAATACAAAAAAACAAAAAGTATGTATAGTTATGAGACTGTGAACAGGTTTTGTAACTTTAAAAAAAATTCAAAATTATAACCACTAAAATTTTACCTTCTCCAATGACTGTTGGGGTATAGTTTAAGGTGATTTCTGAACCTTCTTCTTTTTTGAAGGTTTGACAGTAGGAGAAACTTTGATTTTTTTTGCAGGTTTTGCGATAACTTCTTCTTCGACGAAATCAGCATCAAGAGCAATTTCTTTTCCCTTCCGCTTTACCGATTTAGCAGATGTCGAAACTTCACCAGCATCCCTGTCATGCTTGAGTTTTGTTCGAGCTTCTGCCCTAGCTTCACGAGGATAAAGCTTGGACTTTGTCTCTGATTTTACATGCGCCAATTTCAAAAGGCTTGGACTTTGTCTCTGGTTTTGCATGCGCCGGTTTCACTACTTTTTTGGGTGATTCCCGTGACAAATCCGACTTTTTGATTCTGTTCTTTCACTTAAAGAAATTGTATTTGCTTAGCAAAAGCATGTCTTAGTTTATGTTTTATCTGCTGTACTGGAATGTACATATGATATTTGTTGATACTAAAGTGATGTGAAGAATCCACGTTTTAAGTCATGTTGCATTCAAATTGGCTGTGTTAAAACTTTATTGACCAAACCATGCTATTTGCTATTGTTTTCTTGACTATTCGAAGAAGTGATGGTGTTCAAATCTAGTAGAAACCATGTCCTTTCGGATTTCATGTCTGACAAACATCCTGCATCAAAATACTTTTGAATCTTATTCTTGACTGATTTTTTTGAGTTTAAACACTATAGCAGAAAAGCATAGCCTATTATGGAGTATTTTGGTATCATGGAGATGATAACAGTGAGCGATAACCATTCTCATGCTTAGCTTGAATATACCTTTAGGATGTAAAAATTGATCTGTTCCATATTTTATTATAGAAGCATAGAATTTGGATTCTGTTATCAATAGTATTCATGTCATTAGGAACCACTGTTTCACCTACTTATATAATATAATTATGGCGAAGGTATTAACTTGTTCATATATTTAATATGACTTCTTTTATCGCTAAATAAGATAATGAAAACATGACGTTAGGTTTTTCTTATTTAAGAGCTTAGATATCATGCGCCATAGTTTTTAAGAAAAATGTGTGTTTGAAATAATCTTTAGCTAACTGGGAATACCTGCTTATTTTGTGAACCTAATGACTTTGTACTCTTGAGATTTGATTTAGGTGTTGCCATCTTTGATCAATATAAAATGACTTTAAAAAATGGTGTAGGATGTGTGTTTTTTATTTATTGAGTTAGTTCAAGTCACATTAATTAAGAACTAGTTTCTCTTAGTAAAGTTAGATTTTCCCCCGATATTTCGGTCACTACGACATGTAAAGATATTAGCTCTTATAAGGTTGTATGATTTATTTGCTGTCTTTCTTCTATATTTTCCGTGTTCGCTAAGAGGCAGATATTCTTCTCTAACCCGTTTTCTCTTTGCTTTTCTTTGTCTTGCATGACATGCGGAGCCGCGAGGAGTCCCAATGTCGGACTTAATGCCGCCGGCACAACAATATCATATTTTTATTCTTGCACTGGTCAACAGTAGAATACAGAAGAGTTAACACTCTGGGGAAGCTAAACATGGCTCCTTATCATTCCATCTTATTTCTCCGTGTAACTAACATCTTTAGTTATGTGATTACTAATTAATAGCTACACTTTATTAAATTTTTTTGAATTTCTCCTCTAAACAGTGGGATACTTATTCATCACGCAGGATACGACATCTTACTTGAGAACTTTAGGAGGAAGTAGTAATAACTTTTCACCTATTTGACTAAGTGGAAATGAACTAGGAGCTGTTCCAGTTTTGAATTAAGCAGTTCCAAAATCAGATTTTTACTTTGAATATTTTTGGTCATGTTTTGGCTCAATTAGTATTTTAAAGCTCGAGATCAAATGTCATTTTTTTTTTTTTTAAAAAAAAAAGCCTTGAATACAAAATCCCTTTGTCTTTTCTTTGAAGATATAACCATGTTCAACTACAAATATTTTCTTCTATTTAGACCTTACACTTTGCCTTAATTATCTTAAGTCCGGTCGGTTAACCATTTTAATGTGGATCGTAAGGGGTGCCTTAAAAATCTTCCCTTTAGATTAATTGAATTCTTACCTAGAATCTTTAGGTTAAGTAGACCATTAACAGAGTTACACTTTAAATTACTTTAATCAACATTAGGTCCAAATTCACCATAATTAATTAAGTGGCGGCTCTTTAACTTTAATCAAACGCGGAATCGCCTATATGTTGTACCTTCTTTTAACCAGTTTAAAATGGGGTATAATAGTGGTCCCTTCTCTTTGTCCTCTCTGTTCCGATATGGAAGGTAAGACCCTTGAGAAGTTGAAGGATGCTACTTTGTCGAGTAGTATAGCCGGCCTCGCTCTCAGGGTGAGCTTTTGATGATATTTTTTTTGTTGTTGAGCTCAGTTTTGTTCTTACTCCTTGTTTTTTTCTCTTTCTTTCAGACCGTGATTTTGGAGATCGAGAGTTCCCAGTGGGAGGAGAGGCGTAAGGCCATTTTTCAAAAGATGGAGCGGAAGTATCGCGAATACCGTGATAAACACCGCGAGCTTTGCAGGCGGCTTAGTGGGAGCAGTAATTTTCAGGCTCTCTGAGGCGAGTTGAAAGAGAAGGACGATGAGTTGGTGAGGGTTATCAGAAAATGCACAAT
>MCJB01004358.1:258551-273412 GCA_002018475.1 Nicotiana obtusifolia
AGGGGGGAGGGGGGAAGGGGGCGTTGAGGGATAAAGAGGAAGAACTTGAGGTCAGCAAGGGGAATGAGGCCTAATGCGCCGATCTTCAGACTCAAGTGGTTTCACTACGAGCCGAGCTCGAGGAGTACCAACTCAAAGTGTATACTCTAAGTGGTGAGGTTGCTGGGAAGGCGGCAAGCTTAGAGAAGGCGGAGTTGGCTCGGTTGTCAACTGTGAGAAGAGCGGAAGCTTTTACAATTGCGATCCGCGTTCTGCGTTCTGAGAGGGAGAGTGCCCTGGAGACGGCCAGGCTCAGAGAGGAGCGGCTTGATGAGCGGGTAGAGGAGTTGGAAAAAGAGGCTTCGAGCCTTAGAGATCGTGTTGCTGCTCTCGAGGCCTAGAAAGCGCAGTTTTTGGCTCAGCCGTCCTCATCCCGAGGAGTACCAAGTCAAAGAGGATACTCTAAGTGGTGAGGTTGCTGAGAAGGCGACGAGCTTAGAGAAGGCGGAGTCAGCTCGATTGTCAACTGTGAGAAGAGTGGAAGCTTTTACAATTGCGATCCGCGTTCTGCCTTCTGAGAGGGAGAGTGCCCTGGAGACGGCCAGGCTCAGAGAGGAGTGGCTTGATGAGCGGGTAGGGGGTTGGAAAAAGAGGCTTCGAACCTTAGAAATGGGGTTGCTGCTCTCGAGGCCTAGAAAGCGTAGTTGTTGGCTCAGCCGTCCTCATCCCGGACTTCTGCTTTTTCTGATGTTCCGCAGGATTTATATGAGGAATGGATTCATACTGAGGCCCAGCTGGACATATTCAGGGATCTGATGGGGGCGGGGGCTGTTTCAGAAGCTGAGTTCGAAGATGCTCGTGTTAAGGCACGTGAGGCTCGGTTTGCTTATAGATATGATCCCGCTACACCGAAAGTCGGCGATGAGGAGGAAAATGCAGGCGTGGATCGAATTGAACAGACCGCCTGGTACGAGGTGAATATCCCGCTGGCGATAGCGAGGAGGTAGTTGGAGACGGTCTGGGCGATAAAGCTGGTGGTGATTAGTTTTTCTTTTTAGTTTAGCCGTAAATTTATGTATACTTTTTGTAGGCGTGGATTTGAGCATTTATAAAGAACAAATATTCAAAGTATGAAGTGTATTGCTATTCATACTTGATTCCTTTTCTTTGTTCGAGTTTGTGCATTTTTCTGATTTTGTTGCTTGATTGCCTTTGTCGTAACTAACTCGTTTGAGTAGGCTGAACGAGGTTGAAAGTAGCCTTCATTTAGTTAAGACCGTAGGCCGAGTAGGTGTTAATTCAAATGAGGTCAAATGTAACATTTAATTAATTGAGGTCGTGGCCAAAAAGGTGTTAATTCGAACGAGGTCGAATGTAACCCTTAATTAATCGAGGTCGTGGGCCGAATAGGTGTTAATTCAAACGAGGCCGAATGTAACCTTTAATTAATTGAGGGCATGGGCCAAAAAGGTGTTAATTCGAACGAGGTCGATTGTAACACTTACTTAATTGAGGTCGTAGGCCGAATAGGTGTTAATTCGAACGAGGTCGAATGTAACTTTTAATTAATCGAGGTTGTGGGCCGAATAGGTGTTAATTCGAAATGAGATCGAATGTAACCTTTAATTAATTGGGGCCGTGGGCCGAATAGGTGTTAAATCGAACGAAATCGAATGTAACCTTTACTTGGGGAGAATGATAAGTGGGGATTTTGACTACTTATTAGCGTCTTTTAGCTTTTGTTTTAGTTCAAAAGCATTTAATTATGTTTTCGAAAACTAATGAAATGTGTTTAGTTGCAGAAATATTGGAAGATGAACTCCCGAGATGAAATCCAACTGAAGAAAGAGTAATTTGAACTCAAAGACATAAAAGGCACAGAAACTCAAAAGTGCGGATCGCAGAATACCATCTGCGCCGTAGGTTGTGAAGGAAAAACCATTAGAGTTTGGTAAAAAGTGCAGTCGGCACATGAATTGTGCGGCCGTAAAAGCTGGGCTAGGAGCAAAGTTCATAGAAGATGCGTTTCAAGGCCCCCAGAAGTGTGGACCGCACAAGAATTGTGCGGCCGCGGAAGAAGAGCTATGCATCCGCATTTACAATTGTGCGGACCACAGTTACAATTGTGCATACCACAAAAGGAGTGCATTGCGGCCGCAGACCAGAATTATGCGGCCGCAGACTTCCAATCCTGTCAAGCTGAAGAAAAATGCGGACCGCGCATGGAATTATGCGGCCGCAGAACCTCCCGAAGGGCATTTTTGTTCGAAATTTTCAGCCATGTATAAATAGACGAGTTTCACATTTTAGGTCAACTTTTGACATCAGCTGCTACAGTAGATGTTTTCTTTTACTCTTTTTAGTAGTTTTTCATATTTTGAGCTATTTGAACATAAATTTTATCATTTTTATTAGCAATATGAGTTTAATTATCATTTCTTCTTATATTTCTTCCATTTCAAGCATGAGTAACTAGATTTTCACTAGGGTTGTGACCCAACCCTAGTGTGTAAACTTAATAGGTGTTTAATTTAATACTTATTTATAGTTGGGTGTTTATTATTTAGCCTTGTTCTTGCTTTTATTTGTGGAATTAATAGTTGCAAACATTAGTTCATGCCTATTTGACTTGGTCTCTACTTGAGAAAGAGAGACTTAGTCTAGAAAAACTTGGCTAATAGGAAATTGGGTCAATCGAGAGATTGATAAGCCCAATTAAAGGGTTGAACTTAGAGATAGTAACAACCCGACTTGAGCTTTTATCAACCGTTTTGTTCAATACCAATTTGGACTTGAGAAAGCCAAATTGGGCAAAAATCACTATCTGACCGAGAGGTATTGAGTGGGTAATTGAGTGTTGATAGCTATAATACACCCCGACCAATAAAACAAGCTTTAAAGTTTATATTCCATTACAAAACACTTAGGTAAAGGTCATAGCCCTAGGTTTTTTGCAACATTTGAGAAACAACAAAATCAATTTCCTAGTTATATTTCTTAAATTGCAATCGTAGTTTAAATTAGACTATAAAACAACCCAATTTTGTGGAAGTACAAATTTAGATATACAAACTCATACGCTACGATATATACTACTAACTCCCACTCATATAGCTCTCTGCGGAATTCGACCCCGACTCATGTTGAGTATTATTATTGCATCAACCGTTTTCATAACCTCGAATTGAGGAGTGAAATTGGACGAGATCAATTTTTGGCGCCATTGCCGGGAAGTTAAAAACGGTGTTAGCTATATATTTAGGTATGTTTTTGGGAATATCTTCTTTTCCTTCCTTGTTACTAACGTGAGAATTCTTATAGGTGCAATCATGGCAAATAATGAGCTCAGAAACATAGCTTTTGGGGATGTGGATGTTGAGGATGATCAAATGGATAAGGTCCCTCTCGAACCTCAAGCCAATAGACGAGGCCGAGCGCCTCAAGACAATGCGCCTACTCCACCCCCACCTCCACCACAAGCGGCTCCACATCGAGTGTTACCAAATGAAGGGTATGCAAGTGTCATTACACAAAATGGTTAGATCTCAAGGTCGTGGTGATACTTCAAATGGGAGGAGTGACCTTCCAGAGGTCGAGGCAGAAGCACTTTACCCCTCGCCCTCCAAATGATTATCACCAAGAAATCTACAGCGGGCAGAGGAAGAAATCCAGAGCCCTCTGAATCTAGTTCATATGCCCCAAATCGGGAAGCATCAGAGGACGTCTCAGTGCAAGAGCAGCCTGCTGTCCAATTAGCCTTAGGAAAGGTATCAACTCGGGGACGAGCCTTCCTCCTCACATAGCACCTCCGAGGTTTCGGAGAGTGCCAGTCAGGCTTCAAAGCCCTCTTCTAAACCTGTCCTCGAGGCACCAGCGGCTACTGTTGATGATATTCCAGATGATGGCCAAGGGGGTGATACTACAGTTGCCTGCCTTGAGAGGTCGAAAAAGAAAGAGGTCTGGGAGGACTATTTTGTAAGTCTAGCTGCCTTCACCAGCTTCCATGGGTGGTGGCCTGTGAGATTGCTTACTCTTGAGTGACAGTTCCAACTCAAAGATGTTGACAAATATAATCCAGCAATATTGAGACAGTTCCGAGAGCGGAAGGGGTGGATGTGGTTCACCCAGACTGTTGTGAATGCCAAGGAGTATTTGGTCCGGGAGTTCTACGCCAATGTGGCGCACATCAAGAAAGGGACCAAAGTGACAAAAATGAGGAATCTGAAACTGAGATTTGACCAATACACACTGAACTCCAATTTGGGGTTTGAGGATGTGGAGCCTGCATAGTACTTGGAGAAGCTGGCGATGGGTGATGCAGCTCGCCAATGGTAGCTGAGATTCTAGCAGCCCCGAGGCCACCTCCGCCATGGATCACAGCAGGGGTTCCTATTCAGCGGAACACCCTAAACTTCGAGGCGAAGGGATGGCAAACCTTCGTATGTAGCAAACTAGACCCGTGCCAGAATGAAACCAACCTCCTTATTCGGCAAGCAATTCTAGTCGCCTCCATTATGGCCGGGTACCCGATCAGTGTGGATGTCGTGATGTCGGCCGACATGTATGTGGTCTCCAGGCAAGCTGATACCTCCTACCCATATCCCAACACCATCACTGAGTACCTTATGGATGCACGGGTGGAGCCGAGGGATTTTGACACGAAGGTTCGAGCTAAGAAGCCTTTCTCTTCGTATTCTCTGATGGATGCACACAACCCGAAGAGAAGGGTCAGCCGACTACTACCGTAGGCCAGTCTGATGAGCCATCGGTGGTAGCTGCGAAGTCAGTAGACATGCCTTCCACTTCAGCAGAGCCTTCAACCAGTGCAGTTGCCATGCCTCCACCTTCAGCACCAATGCCTTCCACCTCGGCTTTGAAGCCGGTGCCTATGCCCTCTGCTCCACTTTCTGCTCTATGAGTCTACCAGACATTGGCAAGCCTCAACACTGGATGCAGACAGTTAGTACAAAGCTGTCTGACATATCCGTTCATGTTGCAGCACAGTCATCTATTCCGGCACCCCAAATTCCCCCCATAGTTGAAGAAGCCCTGAAGAAGATCCTGGAAAATCAGAACACTATTATGACTATTCTGGTACAACATGGGTCCGTGATTGAAGAGCTTTGCCAAAGAAGTGCAGAAGATGCGGAAGTCACAGGTCTCAAAGAAGACAGTGGATAAGCTCCGGCGACAGGTCACCAAGCTTGTAGCAGCCGGAGACATTCCATTTGATATATTGATGGACCCGCACCACCCAGGCCCAGATCCTACAGCACCTACAGCACCAGTTGACCAATCTGAGGAGCCAGACATTGCTGCTGACACTGCCGAGGCAGTCCGTCAGATGTTCACCAACCCAGCCACTCCCGGAATTGCGGATGATGAGATCCAATTGGATGAGGCTGAGGTTGATGCCAATACTGGGACACAGATCCATAGGGAGTTTTCTTCACTCTCACCCTTCTTTTACTCTTATTTTGTTAAGTATTAGGGACAATGCTTATTTTTATCCGAGAAGGGGGGTGGAGTTTCTTTGACACATCTTGATGATTATGTATTTTGATAATTATGAGACGTTTGGCCTGTAATTAACTTATTACTATTTTCTTCTTCTTTCTCATTATGTATATATTCTCTCTTTCTCTCATTATGTATATTCATTACACTTTCAATAGTTTGCTTTGTAGCTTCTTTATCTTTATGTTTCTTTTCTTTTTGATTTAATAGCTTCTTTCTATGTTTTAGTGGATAATAAACCTTTAGTTTTCTTAATGCCACAGTTCTTTTCAAAGGTAATCTTTGTGTGAACCAGTTGACTCTTCCCAACAACGGATGGCGTGACAACCTTCTTAAAGGATTGAGTCCATTTTTGGTGTTTAGGTAATAATAAGCAGTAGTAATGAATAAAAGGACCTAATTGAGTCATACTAGAAGAGTCAAACATGCTTCACTTGGTATCAACACACTTAACTACGTGCTTATGGTTTGAAACAAGGTTTTGGAAAGAAATAGCTCTAGTTAGTTACCTTTTGACTCTTGTGGTGACTTAGACAATCATCGAGTGGTTCAATCGAACCATAGTGATTTTAAATCTTGAATTTAGTCATTGTGGGCCCTTGACTCTATCCTCTTTAACAATCTAGCTGCGTGAGAGGTGAGACGTTGTTGTTGCAAGTCCAAGTACACATGCTAATGGTCTAGAACTTGCCCCCAATATGTTTCTAGGTGAAATTTTAAGTTTTGCTTGGCTTGAGAAGTGATTGTAGGCTCTCCTTGACCCACTTAAAGTTTTTCGTTTCCCACCAATGTTGTTATTCCTAGTCAACCCATTTGAGCCTAAAATCTTTCTCATTTGATAACCATGTTACAAGCCTTTACCCATTTTGTCGTGACCCTCTCTTGGCACCCGAGCTTTCCTTAATACTCGTGTGAAATAATTGGCTATAAACATAAATTTGGGAGAGAGACGAGGAACTTGAAAGAGGTATCAAGGCATAAAAAAAAAGAATAAATGAAGAGAAGGAAAGGCAAGAAAAGGAAAGAACAAAAAGAAAAATGCAAAAAGAAAATGAATAAGTTGAGAAGTTGAAGGGATTCAAAGAAAAGTAATGATGCAAAGCATGAAGAAATCAAATAGGGAGAAAATGAATGTCATGATCAACAAAGAGTGATGTTAAGTCTCTCTAGTTCCCCCAAGAAAAATAAAATGCCTCAAAGAGTTGACAAAGCATGAGCCTAGAAAAGAAAATGGAGTGCTCAAGGAAAGATGAACCCGTTCTATCATAGCATATCCAACCTTAGTCCAAAAGCCATTGCATTCCAAAAAATCCCTACGTGATTTCAAGCCGAGTGAGCTTACATTAGTGGTGATCTACATGAGGGGCAAGCATATGGTACTTAAAGCCGTACTTGCGACATTCTTTTGAGAGAGATGAGTGAACCTTTCGCAAATCTTTGGATTGCGTGCTTAATTCTTAAGCAATATAGGCAAACAGAGAATAGAGGAGGAGTTTGGGATCCAAAATGACCTACATGAAAGAGCGAGCTTCCTTGACGAATAAAATCAACTCTTGATGCTCAAGTGTCACACTAGAACTATTTGTGCATGAAAGTTTAACTTGTTGCCTTGTTGATAATTCATAAGTGGTGTGGGTAATTGTTAGTCCCAATTGATATGTGAATGAATCACCTCTGATTAGCTGGAATGGTTCTTAACATGTGGAGGTGGGAACTACTTTATTTGCTTGAGGACAAGCAAAAACTTAAGTTTGGGGGAGTTGATAAGTGGGGATTTTGACTACTTATTAGCGCCTTTTAGCTTTTGTTTTAGTCCAAAAGCATTTAATTGTGTTCCCGAAAACTAATGAAATGTGCTTAATTGCAGGAATATTGGAAGACGAACTCCTGAGATGAAATCCAACTCAATAAGGAGTAATCTGAACTCAAAGACACAAAAGGCACAGAAACTCAGAAGTGCGGATACCATCTGCGGCTGCAGGTTGTGAAGGAAAAACCATCAGAGTTTGGTGAAAAGTGCAGTCCGCACATGAATTGTACGGCCACAAAAGCTGGGTCGGGAGCAAAGTTCATAGAAGATGCATTTCAAGGCCCCCAGAAGTACGGACCGTACAAGAATTGTGCGGCCGCAGAAGAAGACCTATGCGGCCGTAGTTACAATTGTGTGGACTGCAGAAGAGCAAGATGCGGCCGCAGTTACAATTGTGCGGACCGCAAAAAGAGTACATTGCGGCTGCAGGCTAGAATTATGCGGCTGCAGGCTAGAATTATGCGGCCGCAGACTTCCAATCCTATCAAGCTGAAGAAAAGTGGGGACCGCACATGGAATTGTGCGGCCACAGAACCTCCCGAAGGGAATTTTTGTTCGAAATTTTCAGCCATGTATAAATAGACGAGTTTCACATTTTTAGGTCAACTTTTGACATCAGCTGCTATAGTAGATGTTTTCTTTTACTCTTTTTAGTAGTTTTTCATATTTTGAGCTATTTGAACATAAATTTTATCATTTTTATTAGCAATATGAGTTTAATTATCATTTCTTCTTCTATTTTTTCCATTTCAAGCATGAGTAACTAGATTTTCACTAGGGTTGTGACCCAACCCTAGTGTGTAAACTTAATAGGTGTTTAATTTAATACTTATTTATAGTTGGGTGTTTATTATTTAGCCTTGTTCTTGCTTTTATTTGTGGAATTAATAGTTGCAAATATTAGTTCATGCCTATTTGACTTGGTCTCTACTTGAGAAAGAGAGACTTAGTCTAGAAAAACTTGGCTAACAAGAAATTGGGTCAATCGAGAGATTGATAATCCCAATTAAAGGGTTGAACTTAGAGATAGCAACAACCCGACTTGAGCTTTTATCAACTGTTTTGTTCAATACCCATTTGGACTTGAGAAAGCTAAATTTGGCAAAAATCACTCTCTGACCGAGAGGTATTGAGTGGGTAATTGAGTGTTGATAGCTAAAATACATCCCGATCAATAAAATAAGCTTTAAAGTTTATATCTCATTAGGCAAACACTTAGGTGAAGGTCATAGCCCTAGGTATTTTACAACGTTTGAAAAACAATAAAAATAATTTCCTAGTTCTATTTCTTAAATTACAATCGTAGTTTAAGACTTTAAAACAACCCAATTTTGCTGAAGTGCAAATTTAGATATACAAACTTACACGCTATGACATATACTACTAACTCCCAGTTATATAGCTCCCTGCGAAATTCGACGCCGACTCTTGTTAGGTATTATTATTGCATCAACCATTTTCATAACCTCGAATTGAGGAGTGAAATTGGACGAGATCAGAGAGTAGGGATAAACTTCATATATTTGTGCTTTATTCATATTCTTGGAGAGATTTTCATATTTTCCAGGAGCTGGCTGGTAGTTTAGTCCCAGTCCCAGTCTATCTAGTACATTCATTGGTCGAAGTGGAAAAATAGTGAGAGATCGAGCAATGAACTAGTCATCTGGAGCCCTCGTCTGTGCGCACCTCAATCATGAAATATCACTGTCCTCACCTCGTTAAAAACCTCTTCTAGAATACCCAATTGGGACAAAACTGGAGTGAGGAAAAAAGAGTGCAATTTCTGGGATCTCGTCCTTTAAAAGTTAAAGTACGTGAGGTGTGTAATGTTTCAGTTATTTGGTAGTCACTTTCCTTCCATTATTTTTTAGTGTGAATGACCCTTTCCTTTCCCCTACCGTGATTTTGTAAGGGCCATCCCAGTTTGTTCCTAGTTTGCCTTCCCGTGGATCTTTGCTTGCTAGTGTTTTAACTTTCAGCACGTAGTCCTCGACTTTAAGTGGCCTGATCTTTGCTCTTTTGTTATAGTAGTGTTCTGCTTGCTGCTTTTGGGCGACCATTCTCACATAGGCCATATCTCTTCGTTCCTCGACTTCATTGAGCTCCTGCCTTCTACCGTCATCGTTCAGGGGTCCGCTTTCACGGAAGTATCTTAGTCTAGGCTCTCCGACCTCGTATGGTATTACTGCATCAGTCCAATAGACTAACGACTATGGCATTTCCCCTGTGCTCGTTTTTGGCGTTGTTCGGTAGGCCTAGAGTACTTCTGCTAATATCTCCGGCAACACTCCCTCGGCTCCTTCGAGCTTCTTTTTCATGATGTTCAGTATTTACTTGTTAGAGGATTTTGCTTGCCCGTTACCCGCGGGATGGTAAGGTGTCGACAGTAGTTTTTGATGTGCCATTTTTTTAAAAAAGTCGACGACTTTCTTTCCTGCAAATTGAGGTCCGTTGTCGCAGCTGATTTCTTTGGGGAGACCAAAAAGACATATGATGTTCTTCCATATAAAGGTGATTACTTCCTGTTCGCGTATTTGGGCGAATGCTCCTGCTTCCATCCATTTAGAGAAATAGTCAGTTAACTAAGAGAAATCGTACGTTACCTCGTCCAGCCAGGAGGGGGCTTACGATATCCATTCCCCATTTGATGAATGGCCAAGGGAAAGTTACTGAGTGTAGGTGTTCACCTGCTTGGTGGATCATTGGGGCGTACTTCTGGCATTGCTCACATTTTTTTACGAAATATGCGGCCTCCTTTTTCATGGTGGGCCATCCTGCTCGTATGAGGCAGCTGACCAAAGCTCGATTGTTGGAATGAGCTCCACAGTGGCCTTCGTGCACTTCTTCAAGGACATGTCGTGTTTGATTTGGGCCCTAGAATTTTGCCAAGGGACCGCAATATGTGCTTTTATACAAGTCATTGTGAACGAGGCTGTACCTGGCCGCTTGCATTCGCAGCTTCTTGGCCTCATTTTTGTCACTGGGGAGTGTGACGTCCTGCAAATATGTAATAATACGGTTGCGCCAGTCCCAAGTTAGGTTTATATTTCTTACCTAAATTTGGTCTACCGACGAGTTGAGGAGGTGGACCATATTTTGGTCTCCGGTTGTGATGTTTTTGGCGGTTGCCGCTAATTTTGGCGAGGCCCTACGCCTCGATATTTTGTGCTCGGGGAATCTGGTCGAGCTCACATTCGTCGAACTCAGGTAGTAGTTTGCAGATTTCGGCATGGTATTTTTGTAACCTCTGCTCCTTGATTTGGAAAGTCCCTGTGACTTGGTTGACCACGAGCTGAGAATCGCAATGCAGCCTTAGTCGCTTCACCCTGTATTTAAGTGCTAGTCTTAATCCTTCAATTACGCCCTCATAATCGGCCTCGTTGTTAGTCATGTTCGAGCATCTTATGGACTGGCGAATTACTTCGCCTATTAGGACTTCGAGTACGAGTCCCAGCCCGGACGCCGACGCGTTTGATGCACCGTTAGTGTATAGGACCCAGAGGTGGTGTATTTGGGAAGGAGCGTGGATGGCTTTCTTTTCAACTTCGGGCAGTATGTACGCATTGAATTCGGGGTCGAAGTCGACGAGAACATAAGACTTTATCGTCATTCGCGGTCGATATGTAATATCATTCTCGTTTAGTTTAATGGCCTATTTGGCCAATCTACCCGAAATTTCGGGTTTGTGTAAAATGTTTCTTAAGGGGAAAGTCATGACGATTGAGATAGGATGGCATTGGGGATACGGTCTAAGCTTCAATGAAGCTACGACTAAGGCCAGAGCCAGCTTTGCAAGGTGGGGGGACCTCGTCTCAGCGTCGACCTGTGTCTTGCTAATGTAATAGATGGGAGATTGTGTACCTTTATTTTCTTGGACTAAGACTGCGGTCACAGCCACTTCGAACACGGCGATATAGATGAGAAGAGGCTATCCTGGTTCCGATTTTGAGAGCAACGGTAGCGAGGATAGGTACACCTTTAACTCCTTCAGTGCTTGGACGCACTCATGGGTCCATCGGAGACCGTTCTCCTTTTTGAGTACGCCGAAGAACTTGTGGTACTTGCGGAGGATCACGAGATGAACCTTCATAGAGCGGCTATTCAGTCGGTTAGCTTCTGGACTTATTTTTTGGTAGTCAAGTGCTCAGGTATACCCTCGATGGCCTTGATTTGGTCGAGATTGACCTCGATACCCCACTGCGACAATAGGAAAAACCCAAGAATTTCCCTGAGGCCACACCGAATGCATATTTCTCAGGGTTCAGTTTCATGTCATATTGCCTGAGTATGCCGAATGCTTCTCTTAAGTGGTCGATGTGATCTTCTCTTCTTTTGGACTTGACCAGCATGTCGTTGATGTATAGCTCCACGTATTTCTGAGTTGTTCTTTCAACATCTCGTCACCAACCTTTGCTAAGTTGCCCTCGCATTTTTCAATTCGAAAGGCATGACCCTATAGCAGTACGTCCCCTGGTGGGTGATGAAGGTGGTCTTTTTCTGATCCTCTTCCGCCATAACAATCTGGTTGTCGCCGAGTAGGCATCCAAGAAACTTAGCAACTTGTGCCCGGATATCGCATCGATGAGCTGGTCGATATGGGGCAATAGGAACAAGTCCTTGGGGCAGGCTTTGTTTAGATCGGTGAAGTCTACACACATCCGCCACTTACCATTTTTCTTTTACACCATGACCACATTGGCGACCTATTGGGGGTACTTCGACTCCCTAATAGAACCATTTTTCAATAGTTTTTCCACTTCTTCACGCACCACGTTATTGATTGCGGGGTTGAAATTATGTCGAACCTGCCTTATCGGGGGATAGAGTGGGTCGACATTCAATCTGTGTGTGGGTGATATCCTTTGGGATACCTGGCATATCTACATGGCTAAAAGCAAACAAGTCCCAGTTAGCAATTAGGAATTTACGAAACTTACCCGATTCTTGGAGTTTGCAGCTGATGTAAGCTTTCTTGCTGTGGTCGTTGACGTCTAACTTAATAGGGTCGAGGTCCTCTATGGTCGATCCTGCAGCTTCGACCACATTGGGGTCTCTAATGGAGTCCTCGATGTCATTGCCTACCGTCCTCAACCCTGTTGATTGCTATGCTTCCTTCTCTTTGTCTCTCATTTATTGAGCAACCGCGCAATCTAGGGCGACGTAGTAGCACTCTTGGGATGTGCATTGTTCCCCGCTTATGCTAAATATGCCCCATGGAGTTGGGAATTTGATGACTTGGTACAAGCTGAAGGGTACAGCCCTCATGGTGTGTATCCATGATCGCCCTATTATGGTGTTGTATGTCGTATCCTAGTCCATGATGTGGAATGTGGTCTCCAGAGTGACGCCACCCACCAGAACGGGGAGTGTGATCTCGCCAGATGTTCGTTCAACTACATTGTTAAATCTTGTTAGTGTGATGCAGCGTGGTACTATCTTGTCCTCGAGTTTCATCTGTGTGAATACTCGGAGATGGATAATACACGTGCCGCTCCTGTCATCTACTTCATCTTACGTCGGTATCTAAAATTCGTGAAGTAATAACAAGAGCGTCATAGTGAGGGAATGCCAAACCGTTAGTATGTGACTTATCAAAAATGATACTTTCTTCGAGTTCATCATACCGTTCATGGGTGATCAATTGTTTGAGCTTGTGGGTCGTGGTGAACTTCACACTATTGATGGAAGCGTCGTCTCCTCCGCCGATGATCATGTGGATGGTGCAGGCTAGCGAGGGCAGCTTCGGCGGCCCTTGATGTTGTTCGCATCCCCTGGAAAAGTTGGTTCTTCCCCGATCGCTCAGCAATTCGTTGAGGTGTCCCTGTCTCAGCATGTTTACGACCTCCTGTCTTAGGGTGATGCAATCTTCGGTCTTGTATCCTCTCTCTTGATGGAACTCGCAGAGGGCGTTTGATTTTCTGGTATTAGGGTCTAACCTCATTTTTTGTGGCCACTTTACCTTTGGTCCGAGCTTCTCCAAGGCGTAAATGATCTCTGTAGGTGACATGTAAAAATTGTGAGCGGATAATAAGGGGGCATACCTCTTAAATTCCGGTGAGTCCCTGTTCTTGATCGGGGTGAGCCTTCTTCATGGCGAGGTGAGGATACAACGGTAGTCCTGACATATGGGAGATGTCGTTCCCGGTTCGGCCGTGAGGTCACCGGATCTCTCTTGATATCACTTCTCCGATCTTTTCTGGGTTTTGCTTGTACTGAGGTCAGTCAATGAGTCGGCCCATTGAGGTCGTCTTCGTCTGCTCGTACTTCGGCACAATATGCATTATGTATTTCATCCCAAGTAGTCAGGGGTACTTTATGAGCCGACTCAATAATTTTCTTGTCGCTCTCGAACCATTTCTATTCAGCCCGTTTTGAAAAGCGGCTACCGCCATTCCTTCTGATACATTAGGCAGAGTCATTCTCACTCAATTGAAACGGGCGAGGAAGTTCCTCAGTTTTTCTTCGGGGGACTGTTTGACAGCAAAGATATCATTCACTCTTGCCTCGGCCTTCTTGGCCCTGGCATGAGCCGTCACGAACTTGTCGACCATTTCCTTAAAGGTTTCGAGGGAACATGCTGGCAGCTGCGAGTACCAGGTTAATGCACCTCCCATGAGGATTTCACCGAATTTCTTTAGCAGAATGGAGGATTCTTTTCCTTTGGTGAGATCATTGCCTTTCACAGCGGTGACGTAATGGGTCACATGATTTTCGAGGTCAGTTTTTCCATCGTATATTTTCAGATAAGGTGGCATTTTAAAGGTCTTTGGTATGGAATGTGGTGCGGCGCTGTCACTGTACAACTGCTTGTCGAACCGACCGGCATCTCTCTTCGGCAATAACTTAGGAGTGCCCGGTATTTTATCGACCCTTTCTTGGTGCTCTCTCATTTGATCTCGAAGTGTCTTGTTCTCGTTTTCCATTTCCTCCATTCTTTTCAGAATGGAAATGAGAGCGTCGTCGCCTACATTGTTAACAACATTGTGAGTAATACATGTCGTTGTGGGTAGAGAAGGTTGATCACGTTGCTCGCCCACTGATGGTGCGGCGCACGATCTCCCCTTTACTGCGGCCGCGTCCTGAACGGGCTTATGGAGGACTCTAGTCAATGTATCAGTTAGCCAAGCCTCAAGGAGATTCTTTATCGTTGGTGGTGTCTCCTCTCCCATGGATGTGGAGGCAGTCTTGCCATGGGATTTTGTGATTCTGCTGTGAAGAGGGGGCGATCCACCTCGCCTAGGAGAGGCGTTGGGCGTTGTGTCCTCGTCCACTTCTTCTGAGATCTCGTGGATGATGTCCATGAGGTTGGTTGGGCGGTCACCCATAACTCTCGTTCTTTCTTCTATGTTACCTGCCATGTTAGATCTATGCAAGCAGAGAGAAAAAGGTGTGTTGTTTTCCCCTTTTTCTTACGTCAACAACCAGTGTCGGTTATAGATCTAGAAGAAACTAAAAGACTTAGCTTGATAGTCCCCATAGACGGTGTCAAACTGTTTGACCAAAAAATATAATTTCCGGTAAAACTATTAAATTTATATATTGGGGGGGGGGGGGG
>MCJB01004358.1:273432-292127 GCA_002018475.1 Nicotiana obtusifolia
TGGGGGGGGGGGGAGGTCAAATCTAGTTAAGGATAATCACTTCAGATATTAAGCACATAGACATATAGCGAATAAGACTGAATTTGTATATGGTTGGTAGCAATAAATATAGAATATTCTAAATATGAGCATTAATGGAGATATAACTAGCAATAAATGTCAATAAATGGCATTTATGTAAATACAGAGAATGGTTTACCCAATAATAAAAGGGTTGGGTGAATATTTTGCCTGACAGTGATGAATGACAGATAGATCCAAGATTCACATGAACAGTCCTCAGATCTGATGGAAAGGTAGGAAATAATATGAATAAGAATCTTTGCAAAAAGATAATCTTTGTGTTTTTCCCAGAGAGAAAGTCTTCTTCTCAAAAGTGTTCTTATCAGAAAAATGAATATTACATGCCCCTTTCATTGTCTCTTCTTTCTATATTTATGGGGCCTTTTTTCTAGAAAATCCTTATAATACAAATGCAGGAAATATTCACTAGAATATTCCCCTTTAGTACCCTATCTTGACAAATTAGCCGTTACAAGTCCTATTATCAGCAATCGATCTCGACCCCGACCCTTGCTGACATCTTGATTGCGATAATTATCGATATCTTGACCGCAAGCTCGTGTCGGCACCTCGGCCATTGACCTTGCTGCGTCTTGGGCGAGCTCGATCGATAACTTTCTTTAATGTCATATTACGCTAAATATTCTGAAGACAGATTTTAGCCTATACAACTAGGAATATGGACTAGAAAGTAAAGTGATAAAACTAATGGACTTAAGTGTAAATGAGTAAAGGACCAAAATGTCAAACTCCTTAACTCTATAACAAACTTAACCACTTATTCTTTACTACTAATAAATCTTAACGTACTATTTCCCACAGCTATGCACAACTCAGATCATATCAGTACTCCCGCCGAAAACATTCCTTGACCTCAAGGAATGAAAGCTGGAATCTGACTTTCAATGCGTTGGAATTTTCCCATGTTGCCTGTTCTTCTAGTAAATGCTCCCATTGAATTAAAAACTCGACCACTGCTTTGTTACCCTTTTGTATCATCATACGCTCTAGGATCATTACTGGATATGAACAGTAGAGGTTGGATAAGTCTAGAACTGGAGGATGATTTATGGAGGTTGGAACTTCATAGCAGGATTTAAGGAGGGAAACATGGAAGGTAGGAGGTATAGGTAATTGGTGTAGCAAAGCTATCTTGTAAGCAACATTACCAATCCTCTAGAGAATTTGATAGGGCCCATAGTATTTGGAGGAGAGTTTGTTGAAATGCCTAGTTGATAGAGATAGTTGCCTATAGGGTTGTATCTTCAAGTAAACCAATCCTCTACCTGGAATTGTCTATCAGTTATGTTCTTGTCTGCTTGATCTACCATCCTCTTTTGTGACCTAATCAAGTGGAAGTTCAGCAGTTGCAATTTCAATTTACTGGTAGTCAAACTCTTGTCCACCTCTACTATCTCTGATTCACCTTGCATATATGGTAAATGCAATAGTGGAGGTTATCCATACAAAGCTTCATATGGAGTATTTTGAATGGAGATGTGGAAGGTGGTGTTGTACCACCATTCTGCAAGAGCTAAGTACTGAACCTAATATTTAGGAGAATTAAAACAATAGCACCTTAGATATTTCTCATGACACATGTTAATGACCTCAGTATGGCCATCAGATTGAGGATGATATGTAGTAGATGTGTTTAAGGTCACCCTCGGATTGCAAAAAGTTCCTGCCATAGCTTGCTAGTGAGGACTAGATCCATGTCACTAACAATATCTTCAAGCATGCTATGCAACTTGAATATATGATCCATGAATAGTTTGACAATATCTAGGGCGGAATAGGGCTGTGATAAGGCAACAAAATGGTCATACTTAGTCAGCCTATCTATAGCTACCCATATGACTTCCTTCCTTTTGACTTAGGCAGCCTTCAATGAAATCTTACTAATGTTGCTCCAAGCTAGAGAAGGAATTTTAGAGGCTGCAACAACCCTAGGCATGCTGCCTTGTAATACTTGTTCTTCTGACAGGTGTCACACCTTTTGACATAAGCCTCCACATCTCCATTTATTCCCTTCCAGTAATAAAGAAAATCCAACCTCATATAATTGTGGTAATCCCAGAGTCTCCCCCAATTACAGAGTCATGCCACAGTTGAATAATTTCTTTCCTTAGTGCAGGATTTTCCCCAGCAACTAATCTTCCATTCTTTCTCAACTGTTGGTTAATATATGAGTACCCTTTCACTGCCTCTGTAGAGTCTATAAGTTTATGAATTATTGTCGTTACTGCTGGATCAGCATCCCAGCTATCTCTGATAGCTTGCAAGAGGTCTGTCCTTACAGTTGAAAGTGTGAGAGCAGCAATTTCCACTGTTGTAATTCTGGAAAGTACATCAGCAGCTTTGTTTTCCTGGCCCTTTTTGTACTGGATTTCAAAATCAAATTGCATCAAACTTTTTATCCATTTGAGTTGTGCCCCTGTATGCAGCTTCTGATCCAAAAGGAACTTAAGAGCTTTTTGATCAGTTTTGACAATGAAATGCTTACCAATCAGATATTGGCCCCACCTTGTAACTGCCATCACCAAAGACAACAACTCCTTGTCATAAACAGACATAGCCTAATGTTGTGGAGAAAGTCCTTTACTCGGGTAAGTAATTGGATGCCCTTCTTGCATTATTACATCGCCAATGCCTACATCACATGCATTTGTTTCCACAACAAAGGTAAGATTGAAGTCTGGCAAAGCTAGCACTGGTGTAGAGATCAAAGCATTCTTTAAGTTCTGGAAAGCTATAATGGCTTAGTCACCCTACTTGAACCCATCTTTCTTTAGTAAGTCAGTTAGTGTCTTGCTAATCTGTCCGTAACCCCTAATGAATCTTCTGTAGTAGCCTGCTCACCCTTAAAAAAACCTAAATTGTTTACTAGTCACAGATATTGGCCATTGTTGAATTGCTTGTATCTTCTTAAGATTAGTGGAGACTCTATTACCAAAGATAAAATGACCTAAGTAGTCTATTCTGGTCACAACAAATTGGCACTTGGATCTTCTGGCAAACAGATGATATTGTAATAAAAGTCTGAAGGTTACCTTTAGGTGTTAAACATGCTCTTTCAAAATTTTACTAAATATTAGGATATCATCAAAAAACACCAATATAAACTTTCTCAAGTGCTCCTTAAAGAAATGATTACCCCTGAAAACTAGATGGTGCATTTGTGAGGCCAAAAAGCATAACTAGGTACTCATAGTGACATGAGTGTGTCCTAAATGCAGTTTTAGGGACATCGGCAGGTGTCATCCTTATTTGATGATACCCAGACCTGAGATCTATCTTGGAATAAACTTGTGACCCTCCCAACTCATCCAAGCTCTTCAATGATAGGTATATGGTATTTGTCTTTGATTGTGATCTGATTCAAGGCCCTGTAAGCCACACACAATCTCGAATTTCCATCTTTCTTGCCTACCAAAACCACTGGAGAAGCAAAGGGACTGCAACTGTTTTGAATCAGCTCTTGAGACTGTAGCACCTGCACCATTTTTTCAATAACAACTTTCTGCACTGGAGAGTACCTATAGGGTCTATTTTTAGCTAGATTTTCCCCCTCTTTCAGTGGAATATGATGATCAAATTGTCCTCTGAATAGAGATAGTTCCTTAGGCTCTTGAAACATCTCTCCATACTCCTGCAAGACATGCTGAATCTTCGCTGGTTCCTCATTCTTCTGCCTTACTTCATTCACTTCCTTGGAAGTTACCTTAACCATGAAAGCCGCACCTCCTCACCAGACATCTTCTATAGGGAAGAAGAGTCTACCATCTTAAACTTGGGAACCACTCCCTTCAATAAGAACAGCTTTCCTTCATACTTAAATTTCATTGTCAACTTCTTAAAGTTGAACATAATATCCCCTAAGTCATTGAGCCACTGTACTCCTAGTACCATACCACATGTTCCTAAGGGTAGTAGTAAGAAATCAGTTCTGAAGACAGAGTGTTCTGCAGCAGCCATTTCAAACCCTTACACATACCAGTAATAGGCACCTTATTACCATCTGTCATGTTTGCATCTAGTAGATTGCAAGGATCAACTCTTCATCCTATTCTTTCCACCAGTCCACAATCCATAAATTTATGTGTAGAACCAGTATTAATTAAAATGTTCAGTGACGTCCCGTGAGAATATCCCATGAGCCTCAAGGTTTTATAACCTCTGGTACCATACAGAGCATGGATAGAAATCTCACATGTTTCTGCTATTTCTTCTACATTGAATAGCTTCGTCTCTGGTTCTTCTGGTGTAATTTCTTCCGCAATTAGCTCCAGCAAATAAAAGTGAGCCTTATTTTTGCAAATGTGACCTGGTTCCAACTTCTCATCACACAGGAAACGAAGGCCTTTGGATATTTTCTCACTAAGCTCAGTTAATGTCAGCCTCCTCCTTTTGAACTTATCATTCCCTGTGGTTTGAGGAGGTATGGTCAGATGGTCGGCAGGAGCGATTGTTGGTTTATTGTAGTATGGAGCTTATGTTGAAGAACTGACTCTTGGGCTGGTTTGCAAGATAGATTGTTTCAAGGCTTTGGATTGTTTAATGAAAATGGACTCTTATAGTATTACAAGGTGGTATGCCTGGGGAAGAGAGTAAGGTTTGAGGATCCTAATAGAATCCCCTAACTTTAATTTCAGTCCTTCTAAAATGATTCTTATGGCATAAATGTGCTCCAGGTTGAGCCTTCTTATGGATCGATCAAAGATTCCTGGAATTCAACCCCTCTTCCTGTCTGCTTCAAATTAACCAGCGTACTCATAAGGTCATCAAACTCCACTCCAAACTTGTCCGACGGTGCCCAAATATACTCCTCCTAACTTGGGTCAGAGAGTTGCAACTGTGATCTGCTTCTCATATAGGCCCTAAGCCATTGTAGTGCCAAGTCATCTAGATGCATAGAAGTTACTCTAACCTTCTCATGGTGAGGAACCTCATCCATTGCAAAGAACTGCTCTACTTGGTACCACCAATTTTAAAATCCCTTCCCATTAAACCTAGGAAAACCAATCATATATTGCCGCAAAAGTGAACGTGGCTGCTGAATATGTGACTGGCCATTGAAGTGATAAGGTAGATAGACAGGTGACAATGGAGGAATTGGGGCCATATTGGGGGTATGGAGTTCTGAAATATAGGGGTGTGAGTTGGATTGGGTAGTGAGCATGGGATTGAGCAGGAATCATGGCCATTAGCTCGTGTCATCTAAGTGTGATACTGAGAAAATGGTGCTACGTTCAATGGGTTTTGAGAAGTTATAGGGGCAATTAACCCCTGATATAGGACAGATAGAGAGTGAGCTGCATTAATAGTGTACGAGCCAGTAGCGACAGTGGGTGAGGCTACAGGGCTAAATTGTTTACTGAAGTTGATGTTTCAAATGGTAGCCAAATGAGGGAATTGAAGTGGACGACACATTCTGGAGCTGGGTAAATGGAACTTGAGCTATATTTAGCATTTGGGAGTTTGGGGAATTAAAATTTTTCCTAGTAACTGGATTTCGAACACAAGCTAACTGAGAACCCATAGATCTATTTATATTAGGGTTAGGACTTAATGAGGGAAAAGAAATTGGATCATCAAGGCCTACCAAATCGCGTGGCCTATCGGTGGGTGAGTACAGATCAGCTTGATTCACCAATGCTGAACTTGCTTCCTTGCCCTTGCCGAAATTGTAACCCGCCGAAAGTGTTTCTTTTATTTCACGAAAAGCCTTTTCATTCGCAAATTCCAATTGGTTCTGTCGGAGATTAACGTTAGCTACCTCAATTGCCACTCGATTCGGTCAATCTAACACTTCTTTGATTTCACTGGACGTTATGAATCCCTTCAGAGCCCGAAAGTGCTCTGATACCACTGATGTAACTTGAGAATAATAGATAGAAAATTAAAGGAATTAAGGAAATAAGAAGAGAAGAGAGCAAAATTTATACTTCGATATATTTCAAATAAGCTAAATCTGATACATATATTTACTTACTAGGAGGAAGATGGACTAGAAGGTAAAATGATAAAACTAATGGACTTAAATATAAATGAGTAAAAGACCAAACTGTCAAATTCCTTAACCATATAACAAGCTTAAAGCCTAACGCACTACTTCCGGCAGCTATGCACAACTCACATCATATCATCATCACTTCTATAATATTTTTTATTAAATTCCACAGGAAGAGAATAAATTTTAACTTCAAATCTAAACCAGTATTATCTAGCAGTAATTAATCTAGAATAATTTTTAGCAAAGTAAAATTATATTCCATAAACTAAATTATTCTGGTGACTGGCTGAAAAAGAAATACATTAGCGTCTTCTTCAATTTTTCTTTGCTGAAAATTTTGATTCGAACTAGATCAAGATAGACCAAATCGACCCTAAATTTTAGAATTCCACTTCATCCAGGTGGTATAATCAAAGATAAACAATACCCACTGAATTTTGAGTTAAACTTTTTTTAAAAAAATTCTAGATGTGAAATCTTTGAAACTGTTAATGGAGGATTCAAGTTGATGGGTCTAGTTCAAATAACTAATTTTTTTTTTTTTTAATGAATAGGTTCAGTAGAAACACCCACTCAATTTCGAACAAAAGATTTTTGAGATCTGAAAGTTTGGCACCCGCTACGAATGGGTTCTTCAGTGGAGGATCATTCTTCAATGGAGTTTGCGCAAGTTCATTGAAATTAGCGATTAAGAAGAAATTAGGGAAGATAATAATGAGTTTAAGTGGTAGTTTTGGGATAAATTGTATGCCAAGTTATGAAGTTAATAGAGCCGCAAACAATTCAAAAATGGTGGAGAAGATATGAAGCTCTTCGAAACATGTTATTCTATATTGCGTGTCATTATTTTGTTGCATGTTTAGAATCTACCATCTATTTTAATCTCTATATTTTATATTTATCATTTACAAAAAAAAATTATTTTATATTAATTAAAAAGAGTACAATTTGTTATGTTGCTACACATTTTGGTACAATCTAATATGTTGGTATTTATAATATTACTGTTATATGGTATGTAGTTAAATTATGGTATTTTGTGATTATTGGTATGTTCAATGCTATCCACAATACTCCTGGTATATAATATAATATACTATGATTATAGCTAATCACAGTGCAATGTGATACTGAATAATGGTGTATCATGATTACCGTTAAACAATGATATACTGTGATTTTGGTATATTAAGTGGTATCCAAAAAAATTCTTGGTATATGGTATACATGATTGTAGTTGAATTATGGTATACCATGATTATTGGTTTATAAATAATAATTATATTATTTTTGGTGCACTACAAAATCATATACCATGATTATTATTGAGCTATGGTATTCTCAATATTCTTGGTATACTACATTGATATTCATGACTAGTATTGAATCATAGTATTCTCAATATTTTTGTTGTATAACATATTTGGTATATCATGATTAGCATTGAATCACGATATACTTTGTTTGAGTATTATCAACGGTATACCTAGTATTCTTGGTATACTTTGTGTATGCTAAATGGTATTTTTAATATTCCTCATATACTAGACATTGGTATACCATGATTCAATAATTACGGTATTCCTAGTATTCTTGGTATACTTTGTGTATGCTAAATGGTATTTTTAATATTCTTCATATACTACATATTGGTATACCATGATTAGTGTGAAATCAATGTATACTTTATTTGAGTATGTTAATTAGTATACCAAATATCCTTGATATATATTGGCATACCATGATTAGTGTTATATCATGGTATTATCAATATTCACTGGACGTTATGAATCCCTTCAGAGCCCGAAAGTGCTCTGATACCACTGATGTAACTTGAGAATAATAGATAGAAAATTAAAGAAATTAAGGAAATAAGAAGAGAAGAGAGCAAAATTTATACTTCGATATATTTCAAATGAGCTAAATCTGATACATATATTTACTTACTAGGAAGATGGACTAGAAGGTAAAGTGATAAAACTAATGGACTTAAATATAAATGAGTAAAAGACCAAACTGTCAAATTCCTTAACCATATAACAAGCTTAAAGTCTAACGCACTACTTCCGGCAGCTATGCACAACTCACATCATATCATCATCACTTCTATAATATTAATTATTAAATTCCACAGGAAGAGAATAAATTTTAACTTCAAATCTAAACCAGTATTATCTAGCAGTAATTAATCTAGAATAATTTTTAGCAAAGCAAAATTATATTCCATAAACTAAATTATTCTGGTGACTGGCTGAAAAAGAAATACATTAGCGTCTTCTTCAATTTTTCTTTGTTGAAAATTTCGATTCGAACTAGATCAAGATAGACCAAATCGACCCTAAATTTTAGAATTCCACTTCACCCAGGTGGTATAATCAAAGATAAACAACACCCACTGAATTTTGAGTTAAACTTTTTTTAAAAAAAATTCTAGATGTGAAAGCTTTGAAACTGTTAATGGAGGATTCAAGTTGATGGGTCTAGTTCAAATAACAAATTTTATTTTTTTTTAATTAATAGGTTCAGTAGAAACACCCACTCAATTTCGAACAAAAGATTTTTGAGATCTGAAAGTTTGGCACCTGCTGCGAATGGGTTCTTCAGTGGAGGATCATTCTTCAATGGAGTTTGCGCAAGTTCATTGAAATTAGCAATTAAGAAGAAATTAGGGAAGATGATAATGAGTTTAAGTGGTAGTTTTGGGATAAATTGTATGCCAAGTTATGAAGTTAATAGAGCCGCAAACAATTCAAAAATGGTGGAGAAGATATGAAGCTCTTCGAAACATGCTATTCTATATTGCGTGTCATTATTTTGTTGCATGTTTAGAATCTACCATCTATTTTAATCTCTATATTTTATATTTATCATTTACAAAAAAAAATTATTTTATATTAATTAAAAAGAGTACAATTTGTTATGTTGCTACACATTTTGGTACAATCTAATATGTTGGTATTTATAATATTACTGTTATATGGTATGTAGTTAAATTATGGTATGTTGTGATTATTGGTATGTTCAATGCTATCCACAATACTCCTGGTATATAATATAATATACTATGATTATAGCTAATCACAGTGCAATGTGATACTGAATAATGGTGTATCATGATTACCGTTAAACAATGATATACTGTGATTCTGGTATATTAAGTTGTATCCAAAAAAATTCTTGGTATATGGTATACATGATTGTAGTTGAATTATGGTATACCATGATTATTGGTTTATAAATAATAATTATATTATTTTTGGTGCACTACAAAATGATATACCATGATTATTATTGAGCTATGGTATTCTCAATATTCTTGGTATACTACATTGATATATCATGACTAGTATTGAATCATAGTTTCTCAATATTTTTGTTGTATAACATATTTGGTATATCATGATTAGCATTGAATCACGATATACTTTGTTTGAGTATTATCAATGGTATACCTAGTATTCTTGGTATACTTTGTGTATGCTAAATGGTATTTTTAATATTCTTCATATACTAGACATTGGTATACCATGATTCAATAATTACGGTATTCCTAGTATTCTTGGTATACTTCGTGTATGCTAAATGGTATTTTTAATATTCTTCATATACTACATATTGGTATACCATGATTAGTGTGAAATCAATGTATACTTTATTTGAGTATGTTAATTAGTATACCAAATATCCTTGATATATATTGGTATACCATGATTAGTGTTATATCATGGTATTATCAATATTCTTTGGTATATTGTACATTGGTATACCATGATTAGCGTTGAATCACGATATACTTTGTTAGAATATGTTAAATGGTATACCCAATATTTCTTGATACACTATATACCATAATTACTATTGAATCATGGTACTCTTAATATTCTTAATATACTACACATTGATATACCATAATAAGCATAGTATACCAAATTTTAGGATTACCAATTTAACTAGAAAGAACAAAAAAGGTAAAAAAGATTGATAAATTTTTTATTTTAAAAAAGCCTTGATTTCTCTAAAAATTGTAAAAAAAAAGTCATCTACAAATATAAAACTAAAAAAAATCAAAAAGAGTGAAACTTAATTATAAAAAACCATAATCAATTAATGATTGTGTAGAAAGTAATCCAATACTATTTTTAGGACTATGTTATTTATTTTTAAAAAAATTATAAGTGGAATAAAGTGATAAAAAATTTAATGGAGAAATTTTACTGAAAAAATAGAAAATACTAAGAAAAAAAATTGTAAATGAAAAAAGTGACAGATGTTTTGAACGAACAGATGTTACTTTTAAAATATAAAATCTTAAATTTCTTAGAAAACTACAAAGAAAACTAATCTACAAATATTAAATAAAAAAATGAAAAGAATCAAAAAGAATAATATGGTAACTCTCACTAATCACAATTGATTACTGATTGTGTTGAAAGTATCCCAAAATATTTTAAGACTCAGTTGTTTACTAAAAAAAAAAGTAAAAAAAAGTGACAACAATTTTGCGGAAGAATTTAGAACAAGGATCGGAGATGGAATGCCTGCTGCCACCTTCTTCCACCTCAACTCTTGAGTGAATCGCGTTCGATGTTGTCATTATTGAGATGACTAATTTCTTCCGATGAAGCAAAACGATCAGGGACGACTTTACACTCGTGCTCTCATGTATATGTAATTCCTTTTATTGCTTATTTTTTTTGGTTCTTCAATGTGTTTATTCTTTACAATTTGAAAATGTAAGTTTGAGATTTCATTTTAGTGTGCTGCGAGTTTTAGTGCCAACACCTGATAAAGGTTGGTATTTGTTTGGGACATCATTCTTTTTTCTTTTCTTTTTTTCTGAAGAGAACATGTATTATTCCTTTTGTGTATGAGTATATATTTTTATGGCTTTCTCTCTGTCAGTTGTTTCAAGAGATGGACACATTTATATAACTAATAATTTTGTTGATTACGTCTAGAAACTAACATAGAACATTAAAAATCACTTGATACTTCCTTTTTTAATTATAAAAAAAAAGGAACACTTTTTGCATATTATACACTAAGAATAAGATTTTTAAGGAGAAATTTTCATAATCACTATTGTTTAGTGGCTATTAATTTCCTATAGCTATTATATACATAATTACTTCCTATAGCTACTATTCAGTTGTTACGGTAGTGTATTCTTTGTATTCGCGCTGCTATATTCATGAATACAGCAGCAAAAAGCGCCTAAAATCAGGGCAGTCCAGCTGTACGCGCATGTATTCACATGTATTTATGCCATGTATTCATGAATACAGCAGCAAAAAGCGCCTAAAATCAGGGCAGTCCAGCTGTACGTGCATGTATTCACATGTATTCGCGTTGCTGTATTCATGAATATAGCAGTAAAAAGCGCCTAAAATCAGGGCAGTCCAACTGTACGCGCATGTATTCACATGTATTCGCGCCATGTATTCATGATGCAGCAGCAAAAAGCATCTAAAATCATGGCAATCCAACTGTACGCGCATGTATTCACGCTACTGTATTCATGAATACAACAATAAAAAGCGCCTAAAATCAGGGCAGTCCAGCTGTACGCGTAGAGGCGGACCTAGGATTTGAGCGCAGCGGAGGCACTGCTATTGACATAGATATGTCAGTTAGTAATGGCAAAATCTAACGTGCTAACTCCTTGAAAACTTAGTGACTATGAGTCAGTGACCGAAAGGATGTTCAAAAATATCAAAAACTTAGTCTAATAAGATCAAGATCAAAGGCCTGTTAAGCAGTTCAAGCAGAGTCCCAGTCATTGTCGTTGAATCAACGGATGTCTGCTACTTTACTAAAGTGATCCTTGAAGACGGAAGTATTTTTAAAGTTTTTTATTACTGTTTTGAAAAAAAATCTATTGAATTACTTATTTTTATACGTGTCAAGAAAATGATAATGCTTATAATTTAATTATCAGGATAAAGAAGGTGATCGGCTATTATGCTAATGAAATATCTTATTCCCCTTCCAATTTTCTTTGATATACTTTTATGTCTCAAAATACATGATACTATTCTATCTTGGATGCAAAGAGGAAAAGAATAAAATGCAAAAAAGCGCTAATATTGGACTCGAACCCAAGTCATGCCCAACCATAGTTTTTTTAAAGGGGAGCTCAACCGGCGGAGCAATGCATAGATTTTGTAAATAGGGACATTAAAATTATTTCACTGTGTCCTTGTCATATATACACATATATATACACAAGTTTTGCCGAGGCTAGCAGGTTCCGGTGATCCCTCTACACTTCATGTGGGTCCGCCTCTGTGTACGTGCATGTATTCGCGCCATGTATTCATGAATACAGTAACGACAATCACCTTAAAAATAGGTATGTCCAGGTGTCTAAGAGAGAAGAAAAACATACATAGCATAGTTCGTGCTTTATTTCATGCCTCAATGGTAGTATATACCATAATCACTTATTTTGCTATAAAATATAAAAGTTAATTATAAAAAATAATATCCTAAAATAATTTTGATTTATAATAAATAGGATGTATACCTTTGCTATAGGAGATAAAATTTCTTCGAGATTTATAAATGAGTATATCCGCCCCGCATAAGGCCAAACGGCCAATATTCGCCCCCATTGCTATCCTTTACTAGTTGCCAAAGAGATCCATCTCCAATGAAGTTGATACAAGCTAGCCCACTAATCCAAGGACAAGGAAATGGGCCAGTTGTCTCGGCCCATCTTTAATTCTCATATACTCCTGTAATTGTTTCTACGCTTAGATAAGGGGCTTTTGCATTTATACCCGATTTTGGAGTCATAATTGAATCTATATTCACTTGCAATCCAGTTTACGATCAACTTCATACTTATCGCGTCTGAAGTTAAAAAAAAATTAGTTTAAAGTGAAACAATTGCATTTCAAATGCACTTAAGGCCAAAAAGGTCTGAAGTGTAACCAATGGTTTCATGCACTTAAGGCGAACAAGTCTGAAGTGAAATATTGTACTTCAGATGCACTTAAGGCCAAATAGCTCTATGGTGTAACCAATGGTTTCATGCACTAAAGGTCAATAAGTGTGAAGTGAAAAAATGAATTTCAGATGCACTTAAGGCTAAAAGGTCTGAAGTGCAACAAACGTTTTCCTACACTTAAGGCCAATAAGTCTGAAGTGAAAAATTGCACTTCAGATGCATTTAAGGCCAAAATGTCTGAAGTGCAACCTACGTTTTCCTATACTTAAGGCCAATAAGTCTGAAGTGAAAAATTGCACTTCAGATGCATTTAAAGCCAAAATGTCTGAAGTGCGACCAACATTTTCATGCACTTAAATGCCAAATAGGCATGAAGTGCAAATTACCCATAAACAGAAATTTGTTCTTCAAATTTTAACAATCTAACATACAATTTAATACTTAAATCTACTCCAAATGAGCTCAAATTTGAAACATAACCTCCAATGACCATCAGGAATAAACCCCAATCATTAATTTGTCAAACAACAATAAATCTAACGAACACATTTTGTAATTAAGAAAAAGAAGAATAAAAAACCCTAAGCAATAATGAAAAATAAAACGTCACAACAACTCACCACTGTAAAACATCATAAACTACCTTAAAATATATTCACAAACACCATATAAAATTACTGTCATCCTCAGAAGAAGAAGAAGAAAAAAGAGGAGAAAAAGGCACGAAATTGTTTAAAAAGTGGGTACAAATTTATTTTTTTTATATTAAAAAAGATTAAATGGGACGACCAAATAAGGACCATGCAATTTTTACCAAATATAAAATGAAAACACCCTTCTAGTCCAATGAGATAAGTTGATTTTGGCAGTTCTAAAAGTTAACATCAAATTATTCTCAATGCATCATAAATAGTGCTTTAATCCTAGTCCGATAAGGGGTCCTTTAATATTTCGTATTTATATTCAATGGTTAGGAGGACACCAACTGTCTAATTTGTTATTCTTTTCTTTCCCATTGAATATGTAAAAGAACATGAAGAGTAATTTAGTAGTAAACTTGTTACTTCGCTCCTAAAACTGTAAAATTATGTTCTTGCTAGATCCTTTGCGTCACATTTTCTTGTTATGAGCATCTTATTGTTCTAATCTATATTGTAGTATCTCATTATAGACGGTTCAGAAATTCTATGACAACATTCCGTTGGCACTAATATTCTCTACTCAACTGTTACAATTTTAAAAAATCTAAATACGTATATTTAAAACTTTATGTTCAGATGTAAAATGGAATAACAGGGACATTTTAAAAGACAGAGCTAGATTATCCACAGTTCCACGAAGTCCACGTGTATACGAGTATTGTAATTGTAATGCACCCTATGTTGGGCCAAAATCATCGTGCCCGCCGCGCCTTCTAACACAACAGTCCCATATTCCATTTTCTTTAATTTGAAGATTTCAACCGTTTTGAATCTTCTTGGCAATTGTCACGTTTTCACTGTATCATCATACAAAAATATTCCTATTTTGAGAGAGAGAGAGAGAGAGAGACAACAAAGAATGGAGGAAAAATGAAGAGAGATATAATAGGAGAAGAGACGAGCATAGCACGCATCCTACAATACATTGACAACAACATACCCCTAAATCCACCCCCACAATTATTATTTTTCTCATATTCTGAGACAATTACCCATTTTTCTACCTTCATTCTTAAGCCTTCCCTTTAATCCAATCCCTTTTTCCTAATCATATCTGTTTTGTTTTCCTACTTATACGCATACCTTTTTCTTGATTGTCGGTTGAGTGTATTTTTTGGAATAGCTTCATGTCAGAGTTTTGTTATTATTGGTAGAAAATTAGATAGAGGGAATTAATTTTGTGAAAGAGGAGAATGGAGGGGATGATGGAAAAGGGAGTATTGGATGATATAATAAGGAGGTTATTGGAAGAGAAGGGAGGGAAACAAGTTCAGCTCTCTGAGGCTGAGATCCGCCAGCTTTGTGTCAATGCTCGCCAGATTTTTCTCTCTCAGCCTAATCTCCTCCAGCTTCGTGCCCCCATTAGGATCTGCGGTATGTTCCTTTGCCTTTTTCTTTTTCCATTTTCCATTTTTTATTTATAATGGTAGTGTCCGAAAATTTTGAACATTTTTTCAGCATGCAGGGTGAAGGGTCTTTTTAATATGTCATTGTTAGCATCTATCTATCTTTTATCGTCACATGATTGGTAAAAATTGGATCTTTCTGATTTGAGATGTCTATTCTTTGATAGTAATTAAGAGAAATATATGTTTTCTATTCTCTCTTCTCTTTAGATGGGAATTCAGAGTGTTGCAAAGAGCCCCTTAAAATTGATGTATGCAATTCACTGTTTGTGACCTGAAAACCTGAGCTTGGTATGAGATATTGGATTGCAAAGGTTGATATATGGTCCTTGTATAGAAATAAGATATTGTTTATATTAAAACGTTTACATGTACAATGAACATGTTGGAGGTTGAAGCTGCATTTTGGTTTATAAGTATTCATAGATAGTTATGCAATGCTAGAAAATGTTTATATACCACCCCTGTTATATAGATAAATTGTGGTTTACTATGTAGGAAAAATTCAACGCTTCCTGAAATTTGGTAAATTTGACGTTTTTAGCTAATAGATTTACATTGCCAAATTCTGGTGTCTGTGAAATATGTTTGATCATCTTAAATGTAAATTTTGGAGGCTCTTTCTGATGCTATAGTTATCAGATTCTTGAATTTTTTTTGCTTGTATGGAACATTTGGTTTCTAATGGGATATCATAAATGCCTCTCTTTGTGTGCTGCTTAATACTCTCACATTTTATCTCTTTCCTTTACCATTCTTGCAGGTGACATACATGGCCAATTCCAAGACTTATTAAGACTTTTTGAATACGGTGGCTATCCTCCTTCAGCAAACTACCTTTTTCTCGGGGATTATGTTGATCGAGGCAAGAAGAGCTTAGAAACAATATGTTTGCTACTGGCATACAAAATTAGGTACCCTGACAAGATCTTCCTTCTTAGAGGGAACCACGAAGATGCAAAAATCAACAGGGTCTATGGATTTTATGATGAATGTAAAAGGAGATTCAATGTTAGGCTATGGAAGATATTCACAGACTGCTTTAATTGTTTACCCGTTGCTGCACTTATAGATGAAAAGATCCTTTGCATGCATGGTGGGATTTCTCCAGAGCTAAAAAGTTTGGACCAAATAAACGAAATTCAACGGCCGGCTGAGATTCCAGACGGTGGATTGCTGTGTGATCTGCTGTGGGCTGATCCTGACCCTAGAATTAAGGGTTGGTCAGAGAGTGATCGAGGTGTTTCTTGTACTTTTGGACCTGATGTAGTTGCCGAGTTTTTGGCTAAGAATGAATTAGACCTCATCTGCCGGGGTCATCAGGTATACCATATTCTGGATGGTCAAAAAATTATCTCGCTGCTAAGCTTTGAAAACTCCAAACACCTACTTTTAGCCTTGTATTCTTTAAAGCAAAGCATATTTTCCAGACATTTCTTGTTTTCACTTAGTAAAAATGCCCACTGCTTGGAAATTTCATATCTTTCTCATGGAAAATGTGTTCTCTACAAAAACGTCTAGCAAAGTATTTATCGAGATTATGACATGAACAGCTCTTGTATAGTTCTGTTTTTCTTTTGAAATATTCTGGGGCAATTTTAAACAAGAGTTGTTGTTGAAGCACTTCAATTATGATACTGTTGCAGTAGTTGTTGGCTTGCTTCTAAGCCATCAGTATTTCAGTTTCCTCAAGTTTTATATTTGTCCCAAATGTATTCTGATTCTAAAGTTTTGTTTTAGGTGGTGGAGGATGGATACGAATTCTTTGCTAAGCGAAGACTTGTGACTCTGTTTTCTGCTCCCAACTATGGTGGAGAATTCGATAATGCAGGTGCCTTATTAAGCGTTGATGAGCAACTTGTATGTTCTTTTGAAATATTGAAACCGATATTATCTAGCAGTTCAAAGTTGCCTCTAAAGAAGGTACGATATTCTTGTTTATATTTTCTCAAGTTATCATCGTGACTTTGACATGAAAGAGTTCTTAGAAGTCTTGGAAGTTTTTGGAATGAAGATTCTACGAGACATCTTACAATTGTGTTTTTCGTTTGAACAGCCACCAAAGGTTGGAGGGATGTGATACAGTAGAAAGTGTACATGGAGATTTATCGAATGACAAGCACTAAACTTTATGTTTTGTTATTGACACAAGCCATCATTTCCAATACCTTTTTGGCTTTGGAACTGTGGATAGGCCATGAGTATATTACTACTAAAGGAAAAAAGAATTCTGTAAATCGGCAACATAACTTATCTTCAGAAGATCTAAGATGTTTCAGTTGTTTACTTTAGACATTTTGTTTCCTTCCTGTATTTACTAGCACTCAGATTTGACAGTTCTTGATTGAGGATGAGTTGCTTTATCATCCAATAGTTTACAAATTCTGTAAGGTTACAGTTTATGAATCTTTTCTTTTAATGATAACAAAACCATTTTGTAACTGCAACTATAAATGACTTGATGATGAGAATGGTATCTAAACTAAACAGCCAGGGGAAATGTTTCAAGCCCATTCCCCTCTCCGGTCCATGCCTCTCTTTGGGCAACAAGTAAAGAGGACAATGATGTCCTAAATGTTGTAAGTTGCAAGGATGCAGCAGTTGCTACTAAGCTATTTTCATACACCTGATCTTACTGCTCCATCATCTGTTTGCCCATAAACTATTGTATTGGGAGGCGTATTTCAAGGGAATAATGGACACGACTTACTTTTTTTCAAGAGAAATTCATGATTGCTTCTATATTCTTCTTTGGCAACTTCAATTTTCAAATACTCGCTAAACAGTCCTTTTTAAGTTACTGAAATTGCAACCTAATAGTTACAGAATAGTGTAGTCAAAGTAGGCCAAGTCGATAACATTTTCTATCTATTCATATTATAAAGATATATTGGCCAAGAAGCCAGCTGGTACGACGAACGGTTTTAAACCTATCAAAAGCCTTTCCCACTATTCAAGGGTTCATTAATTAAAAAATGATTTTAAAAGCTTTTTTGTATAAAAAATTAAGAGAAAAAAGACCATCGTAAACGATCCCCAAGATCTGTAGTGAGCAGGAAGAATTCTTTAGATCTTCGTAAAACGATGTTGTTATTTAATTTTTTATATCAGATTCAATAAATCCCTCTTCCCATCTAAAGCACGACAAAGTAAAACAGCATCAGCATAACTTCGAAAAGCTAGCCTAAGTGTAATTAAGCACCATAACTGCGATTTTCTACTTCTTTTGCAATTTGATTCGGGTGTCTACACTCTTCAATGGAACCTACTTGAAGCTATCACAAGGGAACTAAAATAGTGATATATGTTCCAGCTGCCTCCATGTTATCAAACTTGACTTCGATTCTTTTCAATCTAGTTAAACTTGCCTCTGCAGTAAACTAGTGAATTTCGTTTGTTAATAATCTACTATCGAGAAAAGGTCAAAAGAGGAGCTTCTCCCCGCCCCACCCCCCTTCTCCCCATCCCACTCCAGAGATTAGGGGGGAAAAAAGACCAACATGATTTCCGTGAAGAGCACCATATGTAGAAGGATTAAAAAACAAAAGAGGGGGGGG